>JAOPHQ010001878.1:0-22500 GCA_030340625.1 Merluccius polli | reverse complement strand
AGGAGCTTGTTCTCGGAGGTCCGCAGCACCACCACGATGTCCGCTGGCAGCGTGTCCCTGTTCCTCTCCAAGAAGCCGTTCACGCTGTACAACACCTAGCAATGCAGAACCAGGATGAAGCGGATATCCTGAGTTTGGAAGTTTGGAAAAATGACCTCCAGGGTTTGTACATCGCCGCCATTTTGGAAGCAAAGGAGCATTGTAATGTTAGTTATTATGTTGGTTGTCATGGTTTTTTGGTCATTGTTTAGTAATCTTGAAATTAATGTCATTATGGGGAGACATTATTGTGTTTGAAACTGCCACAGCGTTTCTCATGCAAGACGTGGCAAAACAAATTTTTCATTAGCCTAGGTTACGGTATATTTACATTGATTTAGGATTTTACAGTACGGCGGAGTATCGCCAACAAGAAATATCAATGCATTCTGATGTACAAGCCCTATTCTTTAAGAAAACCTATTCTTCTTATAGCTGAGAGATCATAATCACAAACATGTTCCATACCTTTCCTGCATAATGATGAATTCCAAAGCACAGCTCCACACGTTTTGGCCTCCAAAAATACTTGTTGCGCAAATTGTCCTCAAATTTATCTGTAGAAAAAAATACACATACACAATTTCAAAATCAAATTTTACAGTGTAGATATATAAAGGATTCATGAAAAGGTGAAACATTATCAGTAAAAGAATATGCTATGTAACATGGAGATAAGGAAACCCAAAATGCTGTGGCCTTCTCACAATCATCTACCACACAATTATACAAGCATGCGAGTAAAATACCCAAATTTGTGTGTAAAATGCAAGAGATTCCTGCCGGGGATGAATAAAGTACGATCTTTTTTTATGAATGTCGCAAAACTGCTGTTGTGATATAGTGTAGGGCTGTGACAATTAGTTGTTTAGTCGATCAACAGAAAATTAATCAAATCAAATTTCGATTTTCAAAAATCGGTTAATCGTTGAGATCATTCATCAAGTACTGCTTGATGCTTCAGAAATTTTGTTTGGTTCGTGGATCATCATTGATAGATTAATCGACAATGAAAATAATCTTTACTTACTTGCAGTGTAGTACAGTGTGAATCTGCGCAGCGTAACTCAACATCTCTCTCTCTCACCTACGAGGGTCTGGTCTCTGGTCTGGTCTCTGGTCTGGTCTCTGGTCTGGTTAGGGGGTCTTACCTACGAGGGTCTGGTCTCTGATCTGGTTAGGGGGTTTTACCTACGAGGGTCTGGTCTCTGATCTGGTTAGGGGGTCGTCCCTATGAGGGTCTGGTCTCTGGTCAGGTTAGGGGGTCTTACCTACGAGGGTCTGGTCTCTAGCCTGGTTAGGGGGTTTTCACCTATGGGGGTCTAATCTCTGGTCTGGTTAGGGGGTCTTACCTACGAGGGTCTGGTCTCTGGTCTAGTTATGGGTCTTACCTACAAGGGTCTGGTCGGTGGCCTGAGGGAAGCGGCTCTCCTCATCCAGGAGGGACAAAAGTCCCATGGGCTTCTGCAGGAACATGTCCAGGATGGGCCGGTTGTCCTCGTACTCCACCAGGCTGGCATCCACGCCTTCACTCTGGTACTCCATCTACACCCGAGGGAAACATACTGTAGATCAATCTCCACTTCCCACAACTGACCCCATTACAACAATCTGGGAGAGAGAGAGGAGTTGTGAATGTTTTTGTGTGGGAGAAAAAAGAAAAACAGATCGAAACAGACAAACAAAAAAAACAAAAAAATTCTCAGCTTGGAGAGAAATGTGGAAGTTTGCCGTTCTTACAGAATTCATGACCAACAAAACTTGTTCCCAAATAACAAACCGAGTCAACGTATTAATTCATAATTTAGTTAAATTTGCAAATAACCCGCAGCCAAATCACATCTTCGCATCTGCTTAATCCAGATCAAAAAGTTTCCTTTAAATATATATTTAGCAAATAAATAGGAAACCAATGGAGATAAACTGCCCTCATGGTTAAGTCATCCATTTGGAGTCATAATGAGCTTGTGTAGACGGTGTGTTTCCACTAAGTCAAAGCTCTGCATGGTGAGGGAGGTAATTCCTGTGTGTATTCCTGAGTGTTTGACAGTATGAAGGCTTCCGCACAGAGGAGTATTACTGTAATTAATACAGTTGAGGCTGAATAAACTGTAGGGCCCAAATAAGCGGGACTTCTAAAATAAAGAATCAAAGCATGTCATCACAGACTATTCATATATTTATTACAACAGTTTTTGGAAAGTGTTTTTACTTGGAGAAAATAAAATTAATTTAGAAGGCGTTGTGGACGGTAGAAGTCTTACTTAATGACTACTCCAGGGTTCAAATTATTCATATTAATTCAAAAAATAATAATTCTGGAATAGTGTCAGGTGGATACATTAAATTATTACCACACCGATAAATTGTATTTAAGCCAAACATACTATGTCAAACTGTCATGTCTGTTGGGCTTGGGATCTTGCGATTGGCGCACTTTTCTACACTGGCGCAACAGCGTAAACAAATGTCACGTAGTGTACTCTTCTTCTTCTTTGTGTTTACTGGCGGACCGTAAACCACCAACTTACTTTTCCTCCCTCAAGAAGTGCTCCCCATGAGACGTCAAAAACAAAACCAAGATGGTTGCTGCGATACACTCCTGCCTCACCTGTTCCAGAGCGAAGACGTGCTGATTAAAGTAGAACTGGATCTGCTCGTTAGCGATGTTGATGCAGAGCTGCTCGAAGGAGTTCCTCTTGAAGTTCTCGAAGCCGAAGATGTCCAGGATTCCTACGTTCATGCCGCTCTCCGCAGCGCTACAAACACAGAGAGGGGGAGGGGGGGGGGGAGAAAAAGGGGGACAAACACAAACTTATTCTTCGACGCAACACAGTGAGCAAATCCCCCAGCGACCGCATGACCGCATTTTTATGATAATCCGAGCGATTCAACCCAAATATGGAACGTCTGCTGTCAACGGCCCCGTCTAAAACAAGAGATTAAAACATCAGGGCCTGTGAATTGGATTCATCTCCATATCTTTCTTTCTTAACATAAAGTCATTCACACAGAGCAGAGCCGCAGAGGGCAAGACAAATATCTACACGGTTCTGGAATATAATATGCATATGTTCACTGAGTGTATTACTCGGCGGTTACATGTCCAACGCGTGCTGCGTATAGAGGTGACCTCAAGCCCGTTCTACCAGGTTATTAGTGGCAATAAGAACAACTGTCCGTACGACTGGATCTCCGGCCTCCTGTACGTCTGTGATGAGACCAATGCCTGACACTCTCACTCACATTTACCACCAGATTCTCTCCGCGGATCAATGAACAACCTCTTTACAGTCTCTCTGAAGTCTTTTTAATCATCTGATCATTATTTTCACGGCACGCAACCACCCATATCAAAAATTCATCATACTTCTTCTCCTTTTCTCCTTTTCCTTCTTTGTTCGCCTGTCTGGGCCACGTGTCCGATGACATTGCCTCTACAGTTTCACCTCAACAGACGTTTGAGTTTGTCTTTTTACCTTCTCTATGACTTACACACACACACACACACACACACACAGAGGTCACAGAGACTTCTCTATGGAGATCGAGAGACAACCACAAAGGACTCACACAGAGAGAGAGAGAGAGAGAGAGAGCGAGAGAGAAAGAAAGAGATACAGAGAAAGCGATAGAGAATGAAAGAGAAAGCGAGAGAGAAAGCGATAGCGAAAGAGATCGAGAGAGAGACAGAGAGAGACAGTCACAGTGAGATGGAGACACAGAGAGACAGAGACAGAGAGAGACCCTCACCAGATGTTCATGTCAGGCTGCAGCAGAGCGTTGATGCGGTTCACGATCCAGCTGAACAGGCGTCCGTACAGCGCCTTGGACATGGCGTCACGCACGTCCGTAGCCTTGTCCACTGTGTTGGTGCGTATGATGGTCTCCCCCCGGGTCACCACACAGTGGGAGGTCAGCGCCTCCTGCAGCTCCTCGTGGCCGATGCTGAGCAGAGATGCCGCTGAGGGAGCAGGAGGAGAAGGATAAACACGGGAGGTACAGGAGGGTTGCGATCATGAATCTGAAGCTCAAAAAACAAATTATACCACGGGTAGTTCGGACCAAGGTCGTTACCAAGGTCCGTCCTAGTGACTGGAGTAGTAGTCTACTGCTTGCGAGTGTAGGAGTGTGCGGATGTGACTGATTATTTTCCGGGTATTAGTTTCATTTTGAGAGCAAATTGCCCCACAATATGACATATTGATTATATCTTTTATTTTGTTGGTAACTGTGATATAATCAAATACTACATAGTAATAATAAAGGACCAGGCAACCAGTAATTATTGTAGAATTGTGGTGTAGACCAATAGGAGGGCTTCATGGTGAAGAAGTACCTATTGGCCTTATTCACCTCGGCCCAATAGGGGAGGTTTATACTATTATGTATATATGAAGAACTTATGGAGGGAGCACATCGTGTTAAATCCCCAGTGTGACACCGAACACACACATGTCTAGACATGTCTAGAAATGCTATGTATACTTCAATAAGTAATCCTCCTTATGTTGAATAATTAATGATTCCAGCAGAAGTAACATACACATAGTAATAACTCTATAACATGAAAGCAAATTTATTTTGCTCTTCAACTGGGTAACATAACACCAGTTGGTAAGAGAGGTGTTGGTCCCTCATGGCGCCCCGTAACTTACCGTTTTCCAGGGCCTCCGAGTTTGGCACCTCACTCTTGTCCGTCTGGTGCTGGGAGGTGATGGCAGCAAACTCAATGTTTCCGGTATTTAAAATGGCGGACAGGATTCTGTACACAGAAGTGACCTCCTAAAAAGACGATAAACAGATAGGAAGAAATATGGTAGCATGAGTGTGTTACGATTAGTGTTTATCTGTATAAAATACAACAGAAATAACTGTTCTATATTTGTCTATACATTTTACATTTAGCAGACGCTTTTGTCCAAAGCAACGTTTTTCATTGTAGAGGAGCTACATTTAAAAAAATGATTCTCACATCCTCTCACCTCTTCAGTGAACCCGATGATTCGGAAGCATTCCCGGATCTCATCAAACTGGTCCTTGTAAAGTTTACTGGTCACGATGTCCTGCATTACTTTGCAATGCTGACTGTCGATGTACCTGCAGAGAAACCAGGAACGGTCAGTGACAGATTCCAGACACACGATCGATGGCAGGTCTGAACAAGTTGATGCAAGAGCTGAGAGAGGTGCACACCTGGGAGGAATCTTGTCCGGTAATCTGTAACTCTTCAGTTTGTCTTGGTGGTAAAGGCCCGCGTAGAAGTAATAAAATATGTGGAAATTTTTCTCCCCCCTGTCGGAAAAAACCCCACAAACACAACCAGACATAATCAGTCACCTGACAGGTGGACGGGTGGTCTCCGGTAAGGGTGGGAATCACAGAGTAACTCACAATACGGTGCTATCATGATACGACGCGATACGCTGCTATCGCCAGGGCTCCGAACCGGTTCAAGGAACGAAAACGAAAACCGAAAACGAACGGAATTTTACGAGGAACGGAAACGGAAACGAAAACCAAATGGTCTTCAACTGTTCCGGAACAGAAACGTTATTCTGAAATCCCCAAAACCGGTTAATAACGTTTTTTTTTCGTTCTCTATATACCGTAAAACTTCCAATAAAAGCGGGGTCCCTAATAGACGCAGGGGTGTGGCGACACGTTTTGACAAATAAACGCAGGTCTCCAATTGAGGCCGGATCTGGATTTTATCTAAATTATTTCTTGAACGACTTAAGCCGTTCAGATCACCTACACAAAGATGTGGTAACCGTTTAAACGTCTGTCCATATGGACATAACGCACATCGTTAGATCAGTTAGATTCTCCACAGATAAATCATTCAGTTCATTTAACACAAACTATGAACACCGACGCATAATTCATCAGACTTACCGGTAAACAAGAGAGACGGGGAAAAGGTCTGACTTCCAACTTTTGAAGTGATCATAAAGTCCGTACGGTGTGTGTCCGTTCCTGCATTGTTTATATTCCTTAAGTCCGTAAGGGTCCACCGGTCAAAATAATCAATGGGTTTCATTAAATTAATCCGAGTTGTGAATAATATCGTGTGAAGTCCGTTGCTCACTGTCTGTTTACTGTCTGTATGCTGGCTGTCGTAAATCTTCCGCTGCCGTAAAACGACGTTCACGTTCGAGCGTCACCGCGGACCTACGGCCGGCGGGGGTGCCCGCAATCATAGACATATATACATGTATACTATGTATATATGTCTATGCCCGCAATAGTAACACAAACACACCGCGGGCCGGGTGCGCAATAGTAACACACCACGGACCTACGGCCGGGGGGGGGGGGGGGGGGGGGGGGGGGGGCCGCAATAGTAACACACCGCGGAGGCCCAATAACACTGCCGGAACGTTAAGAACGAACGTTATTTTACGTTCCGAACCGGTTCAGGAACGATATGTTGGTGGCGGAACGCAAGAACGAAAACGTTAAATATACCGGTTTCCGTTCGGAGCGGAACGATTGAAAAATAATTTCGTTTTCAAGCCCTGGCTATCGCAATGCGATACTATCACGATAGGATACAATCATGTATTTATTCACTGCATTGTTGTGTCAGTTTCACATAATTTGACATCTGAGATGAAACAATGTACAACAAAGTAGACACACACACACACACTGACTGCAACTTGTCCATCATTCCAATGTTAACTTGCATTCACGTTACTCTCATTCATGTGATGCCACTACAAGGAGTCATGAGGTAATGAAAACAATGTGATAACAGGCTTAATGAGGGGGAATCTGATTAGAGCGCCAGCATGTTTTAATAAGAATATCAGTATTTGGTGCCAGTGTATCAATAACGTATCACAAGAAGAAGTATCACAATATATTCCAGTATCGATATTCTGTCCCACCCCTAGTCTCCTGTAGGGACAGACGTGTGTGACGTACGTTGCCTGTTTGATGACGCGGGACTTCTCCAGCAGGTACTCCGAGATCTTGGCTCCCATGACGGCGCCGGTGGGGGTGAACTTCATCTCCAGGTACTTCCCGAAGCGGCTTGAGTTGTCGTTGATAGCGGTGCAGGCGTTTCCGAAGGCCTCCACCAGAGGGTTGACCTGCAGGATCTTCTCCCGCAGCGTCCGGTTGTTCGCCTGCGAGACACAAAGGGTTTCTTGTTAGCAGGACACACAGGATACGGTATATTTATGTTGATTTAGGATACTACAATTCTCTTGAGTCCTCTCAATATGGCGGAGTTGCAATAAATCACATGATGCATTCTGATGTACAAGCCCTATACTATCCATGAACCAATGACAGTTGGGTGCTCTACCTTTCCCAGGAAGGTGAGATGTTGAACCATTAGATGTGCACTCTCCGTCTTCCCCGCGCCGCTCTCTCCACTGATGATGATACACTAAAACAGACACATCACACGTCTTTAAATACATGGACATCGCAAGATCACTAACATGAAAATTAAAAATATAACTTAAAGCTATAGTGCAGGACTATTGTCTCCCCCTTCTGGCAGTGAAAGAATTTACAAAAACACTGTCGACACGTGCTTACGTCATCGCTACTGTAGTGGCTATAAAACGGTGGATACATTTTTATGTTCACACGACCCCCATGAAATAATTCGTTTCACTATCAGAATTTGATCCATTTGGTCCAATAACATTTGGAAAGTCTAAAAGAGCCGCACGATTAAATAATTGTATCCACATTGAAGTTAGCCGGCCTGTGAAATTCAGAGAGATTTATCTGCCGGTAATTGGCTTAATCAGCACTGCGTGAACTCGTTTGGCGAGGGCTTGATTGTAACGGACGTTAATTTATGTGTAAAAGTCCCGCACTATAGCTTTAAGATATTAAATTGACTGATTGATTGACATTTTAACACAATTGAAGCCAAGAGGAAATTAGAACTTAAAGAAACTGTATTTATTTATTTTTAATTTCCTCCCTTCCCTGTAAACATATCTTTGGGCAGAATAAGTAATAGCAGAGTAAGAGAGAAAGGTTTAGTTTTGGGATGTTGTTTAGTACCTGGTCTTTGCAGAAGGTCACCATGCCCTGGTAGGCTGCGTCTGCAGCAGCGAAGATGTGTGGCGGGTTGTCTACTCGCTTCACCCCGTGGTACAGCTTGGAGAACTGGGAACACACACAGGGGAGGGGGTTAAGTTAGGTAGTGTATGTGACTTTGATGCATTACCACTAATAAAGCAAAATGTAATCTACCAAGTCTTTCTGATTCCTAAAGCAACTCTGCTAAGTTGTTGTTTTTTTAGA
Source organism: Merluccius polli (assembly GCA_030340625.1). Classification (NCBI taxonomy): domain Eukaryota; kingdom Metazoa; phylum Chordata; class Actinopteri; order Gadiformes; family Merlucciidae; genus Merluccius; species Merluccius polli. Next base: position 14,181 of record JAOPHQ010001878.1, on the reverse strand, counting down.
CACAAGCTTGTGCAGAACTTTTCTTGTAGCTCCCCTCCAATTCTGATTGTACGCATTGATCGCTCTCAGCCTCTCTTGTAAGACGCTTTAGATAAAAGCATCTGCTAAATCACTAAATCACCCACAATCGTGCCCCTGCCCCACTGACAGAGTTTGCTCAGATAGGCAAACAAGAGCATCTACCAGAGGCAACTGTGTAGTACAGCACAGGGCCATTGAATTTTGCCGGTCAGACAACGTTTTTATTTAATTCATGATGTTAACGTTTAAAATGGAAAGTGCTTTAAGTTGTGTACGATGCAATGTTTATTCTCGGTACCTCTGTCTGAATTATAATATGATGCCATGACTCTCTTGTGGATTTGCCTGCCCAGGGACCGCTGATGAAATGTAGCTTTCTAGCTCTCTGACTGTTGTCAGAGAGCAGTCAATGACTGTCAATGACTGTGACAGTCAATGACTGTCCATTGTCTCTGTTAAATACGTAAGATTTAAGAGCTATTATTTGAGTGCAATTTGTTATGGCACAGCCATCCATCAGTTATTAGTAAGTGAAATGCACTGGGAGAATATGTTTCTAGTTGACAGTGCCTGCCTCTGTATGAGATCATTTAGATTTTACATCGCTCCTGGCTAATTTCTGACCAATCAGGGCGTCTGTTCCCAGTCAATCACAGGTGCGTGAAATGCAACACTTCTCAATGGTGCGAGAAGAAACGTAGGGAGGGAGGGAGCGGAGAGGGAGGGAGGGGGCAGTGAGGCAGGGGGCATTTTGGTTATTTATAGTTTCAAAATCTTGATCTCTTCTGCTCTGTCCTCGCTTAGCTATGTAACAAAGGGCCGGTGGGGGCTGTGTACCTGGAGGGCCGGTGGGGGGTGTGTACCTGGAGGGCCGGTGGGGGGCGTGTACCTGGGGTGAGTAGATGCTGAGGGCCTGGAAGGGGTTGAGAGCGATGAGGATGTCCCCGACGTACGTGTAAATCTGCAGCTCGTTGTATCTCTTCTGCAGGTGGCTGATGATGGTCTCCTACAGGGAGGGAGGAAGGACAGAAGAACCGATGCAACTTGTGCTCCACCGCAGACCGTGTCAGTGTTTAGGGGCTCTCGCATAATGTGGGCCTGTGAAGACCTTTGAGACTGTGGCTGTGATTAAAGCCATACTTAGCCCTCGCCAAACGAGTTCATACAATGCTGATTAAGCCCATCACCGACAGATAAATCTCTCTGTATTTCAGTGTAGATTTTTCAAATCTGGTGCCTGCGGCGACTTTGCCGCGCTGGCCGGATGAACGCTCTGTGGGCAGAGCATGCTCTATGGTTATCGGGCGGACCGAATGGCTCAAATTGTGAAACAAAGTAATTTCGTGGGGATTGTGTGACGCTTAAAAAAAAATTATCCACCATTTTACAGCCGCAACAGTAGCGACAGCGTGGGCTACGGCAGAGCCTATGACGTAAGCACGTGTCGACAGTGCTTTTGTAATTACTCCCACTGCCAGAAGGGGGAGACAATAGTTCTGCACTGCAGCTTTAAGGGCTTTAGAAATTAATTCACTTGACTTTGCCTAGGACTGGTGGGTTTATGAGGTATGTATACCTTACACAGAAACACATATGCAAACCACATAAACTACACACATATGCATATCACACACACACACACACACACACACACACAGTCTCTCACCTCGTCTAAGAACTCCAGGTTGACTAGGTCGTCGTCGGGAGAGCTCTCAATGATCAGCGTTTTGCGGGTATTGATTCTCTCGTGCCTGCAGGAAGCCAAGCATATGTTGTTCGCAATACACCGTAAGCATAGCACACACCGTTAGCAAATGCTGTTAGCATACGCTGCGAGCACATGCCGTATGCTAACAGCGTATACTAGCGGCATACACCATTAGCATACTCCTTTTAGCATACACCATTAGCATACACAGTTAGCATTATACACTATACTACTATATTCGATTAGCATACACCGTCAGCAACACCAACGCTAACACAGGAGGGCTCCCCCATTGACCGATGAACATTAGCCCACAATAACCCAGCGGGGGTTAGCGAGCCAGCTGGCTCTGCAGGAACCCCTCAATGAGAGTGTAATGGGAATGATTGGTGGTGGAGGAGGAGGAGAAAGAGGAGGAGGAGGAGAAGGAGGAGGAGGAGAAAGAGGAGGAGAGGTTGTCCTCATGTATCTGCTCGGTTGTCTGAATGCTCTTTTGTGATTGTGTGTGTGTGTGTGTGTGTGTGTGTGTGTGTGTGTGCGCGTGCGTAATTTTGAGGGCACCAATGCTAATCCGGATCATTCCTATGTATTTCAAGTGGGGTTGAGGAGAATGGATACAAGGGTGATATAGTATACGGTATGTTTTCCTATGAAGTACAAGAAACAGAATAATAAAAACACAAATCTAAACTCTTCAAAACTCAGACTTCCTCTCACTTTTCCATATTCCCATTAACAATTGAATTGGGAGTATTCATAATTCACACAAGGTACATTTATTGTAATGAATACTCTATTGTAATGAATACTGGATCAAATGAAGCAGATCACAACGTATTCAAGCTTCAGGTTAGAAACTTCACTGATTCATTTTCTATTCATTTTCTAGTTCAAAATGTACTGCAGGGGAAGTCACATCCTATCTGGTGTTCAAAAACTATCTAGTAAAAACCATCTCCAGTCTGAATGCTTTGTAGATACGCTGCATGGCACTACCTTCTGCTAGCTAGCTAGCAGAAACTCACCCTTTGTCTCCACTCTTATCTGGACTTATTGTTTCTCCCATCGGAGGGACGAGAGTCTTAGGAAGCCAGCGAGGGAGCGAGGAGAGAGAGTAGGGAGAGGAGGGAGCACTCGCATCACCCTACAAGCTCTCTAATCCCATTATTCACACGCACACACACACACAGGCACACGCGCGCACACACGCACACGCACACACACACACACACACACACACACACACACACACACACGCACACACACACACTGGAGGGTAAACAGCATGGAGACGTAAAGACACTTAGTGAGGAGCACGGTCCTCCGCTAAAGCCGCCTGTCTTGGTAATAAAGATTGAAGCCCCCCCCCCCCCCCCCCAGCATGTTACAGGGGTCACACTGCACTGTCAGTCACGTGACACGATAATATATTTATCTATAAAATAACAAAATGAAAGGAGTTAAAGTAACCACACAAAAAAAAACAACAAAATAAAAAACATAAAACATACATGCTACGCAAAAAAAAAAAATCACAGATGTATAAGTTGTATCGATGTAAATATGTGTTACGTTGAAAAGCAATTAGAATGGCTGTTTCAATAAGCTTAATTCAGACTGTAAGCAACAATTTCACACTCATCAAGTGTAATTTTGTGCAGTATTTTACTTCATGGTTAATTTAATCATGTTAATTCATTGGGCTGAAAGCTTTGAATGAAACGGATGCCATATCCAGCAGTGTGAATGGTTTAATATTAATCAGAGGTTAGTCGGTACAATCACTGAGTAACAAATTAGCTGCTGCACCTCCCCAACAATCATTTTAATCACATCAGTAACAAGGCTCACCAGGTTCTGACTCAAAAGCAGATCAAACCATGCCCCCTACTGGACATAAAACATATCTCTACTTCCATGTATCACGCTGTGTCTGTGCTTTTACAGTGATCCACACAGGCCAATACGAGAAAACAAACAAAAAACTACAACCACAAATACAACCACAAACCATCACCACAACCTCCACCAACACCATCATCATGACGATTCTGTTGACCAATCAACAGTCTGCAGTGTTTCTAGCTCCACCTTCAAGTACCTGGTCAGCGTACCAGGAACCTCAACAGATGGGTTGCGAAAAACAGGACTGAACAGCACAGTTATTTTCCATACCATCCGCAACTTCTGCCCACGCAAATATAACCGTTCCGATGTGTGACGCACTGAACTGAACTGAACTAAACTGAACCAGACTGTTTGGTGGGAATGAGGCCTACATGGTCCAGAGACGCAGCGTGAGGGGAGCCAGGCTTACTTGGTCCTGGCCTGGCGGCCCTGATCGTGCTGCTCCAGGATGAGGGCCGCCAGTTGCTGGCCGAGGGCCACATCTTTCCCCTGCGCCTGCTTGATGAAGGGATGCTCTAGGAGGTGAGTCACCGACGGACGTGCCTCAAAATCCTTGATGAGACACCTGCAGCGCACACACACACACACACACACACAAGACAGACATTTAGACAGAATGTTAAGGAGAGTCTGAAGTCTGACTTTAAAAACAGACAGATCGCACCCGAGTTAAAAAACAAGATTTCAACGCCCCCTAGCAACATAGCAACACAAACGGCTTGCAATAAAGAAACCAAAGAAACATCCCATGTTTCCCAGTCCTCACCAGCGGCCGGCCAGCTGCTCCCTGCTCATGGCGGAGTCTGGTCCGGCTCTGCTATCCGAGTACCACACGCTGGCCCATTAGCACGGCCCCCCCGAGTCCAAACAAGCCAGGAGCCCATCACTTATGTGTGTGTGTGTGTGTGTGTGTGTGTGTGTGTGTATGTATGTGTGTGAGCGAGCATGTGTGTGTCTCATTGTGGTGCAATACTGACCAGGCAAGTGTATATCGGTGCAAGTTACTGCCTGTTAAATACCATGCTGTCAGATCAGTGCTACACGGTTTAAAACCAAGAAGAAATACCAACCACAATGTGCTTAAAACAAAAGGCAATTACCCCTTTAAAGGGGCAAAATAGTTTTTTGTTTTTTTGATTTCATATACAACACCGCTCATTATAAAGCGCATACACAATGACGGTACTAGCTTAAAAAATGGCATCACAGAGTCGGCGTGGGTCGTAACCGTGGGGATAACACTTTTTTCTTTAAATCTCACGAGTTTGAATTTGAGCTGAATCAGGGGGTTCACTTTAAAACATAGTCAACACCTAAAAACCCCTGACAAATGTGCAATTTAAAACACAGTTATGATCCGAGGACAAGGGTCAGCCTGTTCATCCAACTGCTTAATTGCCTGTAAACTTGTACAACACAAACAACCACAGAGACTCCAGATAGGAGGAAAAACACCATTCATAAGAATGGAGGCTTTGTTTTATTCAGGGTTTTTTTTTTATGAGTTTGTTCAGCAACAAAAGTTAATTTGAAAATTCATTAGTGTCAGAACATTAAGCAAGAACCTCCACTAGCATGGAGGCTCGGGAGGTCTGGAGCTAAACCTCGACTCACCGCTCAACCGCTCTGTCACGAGCGCACGCACATGCACACAGACGCACTCGTGCAGGCGCGCACACGCACGCACACGCATGCACACGCACACGCACACACGCACACACACTCTCTGTGGGTCATTGTGAGGACCTAAACAGACCCCACAAGTCTGCAGTGTGTGATAACACTGTCCTCTCTCTCTCTAAACACCATGTCCAGGTGGGCTGTGCTGGAGCAGATTATGTCTGATATATTATCAATAGCCCTTCATCACCGGTTCAGGGACCGAAGCTGTTTGCTTCTCGTTTTAAATCGAACAAAATTTAAATATTTTCAAATTGCACAGAGCAATTTCTGAAAATCATCGCAATTGCGCTGCCCTGCCTATAACAGGTACAAACCTCCAGCTCTAAAACATGTGCTTTTAGGTGGTGTAAAGGGGACCTCTTTTACATTGTGTGTACTGCTGGACGACTCTGTGGCCAATCAGCACCAGACTTTGTTATGTCATTCAAGACGCCTGTGTGCCCGAAGGCTGACGCCTCCAGGTGAACTTTGACCCTTTTCCCTTACGGGATTATTGATCATTTCTATTTTTAAAACGCATTCTTCCTTGAGAGTAAAAGACAGGAATCCGGGGGCCACAAATAACACGCGCAAAATGTAATTAGTTTGTCCTCTCGTGATTGGCCAGGCGTCCGCACCTCTGTATGGTTGATGCCGCGGCTGTACATTCTCCAGGGACAGTGGAGGAGGAGATAGCCTATCTTCACATTACACGGCCCTGATAATTCAGCACAAAGAGATCTTTCGCTGCCCCTCGTGGCAGATTTACACAAATGAAAAGCAATGAAGAAAGCAGCGGATAAGGATCTATCTGTGATATACCAGCCTGGGCTACCCCCCGACGTGTACACCGTCCCATCTAGTGTTCGCTAGACAGTGTTAAAATTACACTGAGGAATGGTGATAGATATCTGTATTTCATAGCGCTTTATGGCTGTTCTAAAATGAGATAAACTCTGGTATAATGTTTCTGAGTCCAGCGGCATGTCAGTCGCAAGAATCAAACACAAATAGTCGTAAATACTATATATATGTAATATACAGCAAACTCAAAGACAATACGGGGTATAATAAATAGTCATCTGTGCTTGAAATACTTTTCGAAAACAATTCCTGGGGCAGGTAGTACAAAATGATTGCTTGATCTTAAAGTACTTTCTTCTGAATCTAACAAGGTGTTCAGCCTGTTGGAGTGACTGGCAACCTGAACTCTCTTATAATCAAAGCTTGAAATCAGAAGGACGCTGGTTTCAAGAGAGAGAGCCAGGGGCGAAATTCCCGGGGGGGACATGTCCCCACCAATGTTCAAAGAGAGCTCATCCCCCCCCCCCCCCCCCCCCCCCCCCCCGAATATTTCAACATAACGTCCAACGACCTGACTTTGCGGATGAAGTGGCAGCTGGTTCTTTTACAATTTAACGTTTAAGTGCATCTCCATGTGGCTTAAGCTTTAGACATCGACATCCCAGACATTGTGGAATACATGGTTGGCTCAAAGTCAAGGTAGGGTTTATGTCATTGGAAGACCCCACACTCCCGACCACCCGATTGGTCCCCCCAATGTGTGACTCACTATTTGGCCCTTGTCATAACCTCAACAGCTTCCCTCGAGGTGCACAGCCCAACGTATATCCAGTCAACACATTTGGTTTGTCTACTCACTGTCCGATGAAATGGCTGAAACTCCGACACCACTGGTCTGGCTGGGCCAAGGTGGGCGATGGGTTTCTGAAGACCAAACACAGACACAACAACACACAGACACACATACAATTAAACCAGGTGGTCCGTCTTGACAAGACAAAAACTCAACGTTGGGCTAACGACGATGTCACCGCGGGCCCGATGGCTTCCAGATTGTTCTTTTCTTACAGATTGTTGGGTCGGAGCTGACAAATAGCCGCTGGCAGGAAGTCACGCCGTCAGACACCTGGGAGAGCTTGGGTGGCGGTCGGGGTGAGGAGGGGCACACTGGTCGGACGCCAGCTCTTATGGCAGCTGGAGAACCAAGTGACAAATGATAACGGCCCCCCCCCCCCCCTCCCCGGCTGTCTGGCAGGAAGCTTCTGCCATTGGGAGCCAAAAGTTATGGGAGCTGCTTGTAGCTCTGTCAGTGGCATTCATGGAGGCCATCGATAATGATGCTAACACCGTCCCTTTTCAAAGTGCATTTTAGTGCGCATGGATGTCGAGAAATCGTGAGCGAGCCAAGGCTGCCACTCAGGAGCCAGACAGAGAGAGAGAGAGAGCGAGAGACAGAGAGAGACAGACAGACAGACAGACAGACAGACACTGGGGACAAAAACTCTTACTCCTGATAGGAAATCAGCGCCAACTTCTAAACACCCGATTAAAAGACAGAACTCCTCCGATTAACACAATCAGTCTTTGTTGCCAAGTAGAGATCGCTGCACAGATTGAAAAATAGAAAACATTAGTAAAAAGGTTTGTATTACTGATTTAAATACGATATTCTGTACATTTGCTTCATTGCAAAAAACACCCAGATCCAAGATTTTTAATACACACAAAATCTTTTTTTCGGGTTAAAGGGACCGGGGTACAAAATAAATCTGCCATTTTCCTCGAGCCTCGAGTTCTGTGCTTCGTCTTCGATGTGATGCAGACAGGCAGTCCTTTCTGAAGTGCAGATCAAAGCGGCCAACCGCCTGTCTTCAACGCAGCCCTTCCAGTGAGCCCGAGCCGTCGGCACGCCGCTGCACTACAGAGTCGATAATAGGCAGGGACCCCGGTGATGATAATGTCAAGTGCTCTCATTGTGCAAAGCATCTTTTTTCTTCTTTTCATATTTGTGAGAGTGCTGGCTCATGTTGTAAACACAGAATGGCTTAGGGGAGATACGGGTCCGGGCGACGCACCCGACTGCCAAGTGCACGTGAAAGTGGATTGAGGCGGGGGAAAAAAAGAAGAAATCGCAGAGGTGTCAACGGCAGTTGAAAAGCTGTTGCTAAGCCGGGGAGAAAGACAAAAATTGTGCACGTTTGCGCGTATTAATATGATTTTGGGGGGGTTTTGCAAAGCTCGTAATACCTCAAATTCTGGTAAGAAGACCTGAGAGCCTCCTGATATCTCATGTAAGCAACACCGAGGTGGAGTTATTTAGGGTGGCAGCAGTTCCTCTGACTGCAAGACCCTCACAGGGAGAGCGTGTTTGAACTTCTCGTGCGACACCACAGCCTCTAGTGAGTGTATATAGCCTATTATTCAGAAATATAATGTAAAATGTATTATTTTGCAGTAACTGGTTGCTTTTTCAAGCTTTTTATACCAATATGTTCCAAGGTGTTTAAATCGAACACACGATGGCTGAGCACAATGTCTTCCTTAATATTGTAATAAAAAACACTATTCTACCTGGCAACAATCCCAGACCTCTGGGCACACACAAAGTAATGTCTCATCGAGGAACAAACTCAAACTAGAATGTGCTGACGTCTTCATGTCATCAAACATCTCGAAGGATGTGGCCAATACAATAGCAAAAACTAAACTGTAGATCTATGTCAATTATATGTAACCTTCACACTCATTTTACACGGACACACACACACACACACACACACACACACACACACACACACACACACACACACACACACACACACACACACACACACACACACACACACACAGCTTTCGTCACAGGGTGTGTGGTGTGCAGGGAACACTGGCTCATGCAATTAACCTTCCCATGCATATTCAATATTCCAAGACCATCATTGTCTTTGAGTTTGCATAATTAATTTTACAGTTACTGATTTTTACAGCTTTGACCTTTTCCTTCACTCCGTTAACTTCCACACGCGTGTGTCTGTTGTTCCCCATGCAGCAACATAGCCTTCATCAGTATTTCCATCACGACATACAACATACTATGATGACGCTTCATTCATATTTTGTTTTGGGTTTTTTATTTTCCAACAGACCAAGCACTAGTGGCTGGGCAATAATTCAATATTATCGTTTATCGTCTATGAAGGGTATTGTACGAAATGAAATAAAGATATCGACATATCGTCATAGGCCTACCCAGTTTCATAGTCTAAATTCATTACGATGAGAAGATGCGTCTGTCAGTGGGAAAGGAAAGGAAAACTAGTTTTAGCCCGATACCATACTTTACATTTACATTTTAAATTTTTAAATTCTTATCAGCATATCGTGATGTTCATCGATATTGCTTAATATTCCCCACAATTATTGTGATAATACATTTTTCCATATCGCCCGGCCCGACCGAGGTGACCCTTCCCCAGGTGGGGTCAGAGGACAACTTTGTTGTTGCTGGGTAAAGCTGGGTATAAAGCTGGGTATAAAACCTCGTAAGGATTACACCCCAACATGTCCAATGATGAAGGTCATTCCACAGGTCACTGCATTGTTGTGGAGTCCCAATGAAAAGAATAATGCGCTATTCATTTGATACCAATACAAATACAACGCGCAACGAATCATTTTGAACTGGAAAAGCCTGTCTTCCCCTCTGGTAAAAACCATTTGAATAGTCTCAATACATAAGACACATTTGCTGTGTCTATACTAACCATAGGTTACATACATCATGACCCCAACCCTAACCAAGGAGACGAAATTCATCAGGCTAATCCTCATGGCTAATAGCTTGTGAAACGTTCAACCTTTAGAGGACGCGCCGCCAGTCCGCCATGCGGTCGGTGGGGACTAGGAGGAGACAAACCCCTGGAGCCTCCAAGTCCACGCGGCGCGCGTGACAGCTGCCTCATCACCTTCAGGACGGCGTCCGGGTCGCACGCGCCAAGGGTGAAACTCGTTTTCCCGCCGTTCGCCGTATAATTTATACCACGGGAACAAGAACAAATCTGCGACGGCATTTCCTCGCCGTTTCTGACTGCCTTGACTGCCTGGACGAGGAAAATATATCTGGGCTAAATGACATGTTAACAGAATAATTTCACGGTTCAAAACACCCCCCGCTGTGATTTATTTTGGTACCTGCCAAGACTAAGGTCCCAAATCCTAATCCACACAATTTATAGAGCGGGGGGGGGGGGGGGGGCGCAGATATCTCTTGTGATTAGGACAGACTCGATAATGTCCGCCTGAGAAACTACTCACATTCACGCTGGCCGCACTCACCACTCCCGCAGTCAAATCTATGATATAATAATAATAATTAAACGTAATTAAAAGACACGCGGGATTATACACGGACAGGACGTCATGTCTTCTGTTCCCATAGCAACGGCTACATGTTTTGACAAGGGGACACTTCCTGCCTCGACACTCACATATGTTTATATTCTCCATTTTAAAACCTAATTCATAGTCGGCGGCGTGCGTGCGTGAACCGCGCGAGCCGGCGCCAACCGAACATGACGTCATGGCGGCGCGCGGCTCACGCGGCGGTTTGTCACGTGTCGCGCGCACCTCTGACATTTTCGGAAGCTCAGTCTCTGCACTCGTGCGCTTCACCACCACGAACGGCAAACTTTAATGCCCACCTTAAATAAATATTGCAATAAATGCAAAAAATAAATGCAGAAACGCAGCCGGCAGACCGACGAGGTGATGCGTGTTCCTCTGGGCCCCACAGTGAGACGCTCGCATTTCTTTTGAAGCTCGGTAATGGCTGTGACCTAGTTTACCTTGCTGTCGGAGCGCATTGTGCTTAAATTGCTGCGCTGGCCTCTGTAGAGGCTGTGATACAAGGCACCCTACACCCCCACCCTCGGTGCGGACCAGATAACATTGTGGTGGCTGGTGGTGGGCTGGCGAGCGGCGGTTTCATCGCAGCGTGAATGAATGCCGCTAATCGCCGATGCAAATCAACAGTCAGAAAGAAGCACGCCGCCATCTCCAGCAGCTATCTGGGAGAGATGACTGCACAGCGGAGCAGATGGCCACACGCACGAGCGCACACACACACACACGTAAACACCGGGCAGGTATCTGAGTTTTTATGGGGGGGGGGGGGGTTTCTGCAACATTAATTGTACATTTAAAATAACGCAAAACAGTCATTTGCTGTGGATACGAATTCTGGAATTTGTGAGAATTAATTTTTCCAGACGGACAATAAACATCAACAGACTTCTGCTGATTCATCGCGTGGTCATTTCCAAAGTCGCACGGCGAAGACACTGACGTTCAGCAAGAGTGGTTTATATTATTTCTCCTTCTCCTTCTCCTCCACACTGCGGTGAACCGAGCCACATTCACCCGTCCTGCTCCTTCAGGGCGCTCGACCGGCTCCGGCTCACTGTGTGTGTGTGTGTGTGTGCCCAATGTGTGTGCGAGCAGCGCCACCTGCTGGACTCACCGGGGGATCTTGAAGAGGGCTTTGACCGGGTGCATCTCGGCCAGGGGAGGGTCTCCGTCCGCCAGCTCGATGGCGGTGATGCCCAGCGACCACACGTCACAGCGGGCGTCGTAGGAGTAGTCGTACTGCTGCTCGCAGGCGATCACCTGGGAGGAGGAGGAGGAGGAGACGCATGGGAAAAACAGGACGCAACGAAACAAGAGCAAAGGACGCAGACGGCCATCCTGCGGTCAATGTGAAAATGTTGTTTCTGATTCACCTTTAGTTGCCATTCATTTGAAAAAATACGATTCATTTTATTATAAGAATAATATATTTGAATAATATTCATATCATTATTATGACATAGGTGTTTCAGCTTCCTGTGAAGGAACCCTCTCCCTACAGATCCTATAGTTTGTGTTTTTTTTTCCGCCCCAGAAAGGTAAGTGGGTCAGCGGCTGCAGATTTTACATCACTCTGCCGGTAACGACTCCTGACAGACTCCTTTTACTGCTGACTTTATTCTAATTGCCCCTGGGGTCTCCTCCGCAGCCAATCACAGCCCCTCCGTCCCGCCAAACGGAGAGCCGGGAGCGGCCGACTCCCGGCTATTAACCTCGGTGTGACCTCTGCCGCCCGGCCCGTGGAGGGGAATACACAACGCTGTGTGAGGGGTGTCGCACATAACAATAGCTCTCTGCCACACACACACACAAACACACACACACACACACACACACATATATACATGCACACAGACACACAGATGCGTGCATGAACATACACACACACGCATGCATGTAGACACACGTGCACAAACACGCACACACATGCATACTCAGGTAGACACATGCACACACACACACACACACACATACATACATACTCAGGTAGACACACGCACACATACGCACACACACACGTTCAGGTACACACACACACACACACACACACACACACATAATGACCCGTTTAACTGGCTTTGTTTGATATCTAAACGAAGGAGACCGATATATGCGTTGATGACTTGATGAGGGTTAGGGTTACCCTAACACTAGCACCAGAGCTAATGTTAGCCCTAACCCTAACCCTAGCACCACCCCCGCTGGCACTAGGGCTGCAAAAATAAAGCGCTCCCTCTGACCTCGGGGGCCATCCAGAAGGGGGTGCCGACCGACGTGTTCCTCCGTAGGCGGGCGCTCGTCAGCTGAGCCGAGACACCTGAAGAAGAAGAAGAAGAAGAAGAAGAAGAAGAAGAAGAAGAAGAAGAAGATGTAAATAACAATGGTTATTAAACACCAAGGTCACGCGGCCGCTCTACATACACGGGTTACGCCCGCCGTATTTAACACGCCGTGAAAGAAAAAAAAAGTCAAATTTATGGCAGATTCTAAACGGGAAAATGTATTCAATAACAAACGTTGGCCCAGGATCGAGTGTGGCAGCCTGCCAAGTAGCAGGCACGTCCATAACAATGGACGTGTGATCATTTGAAATTAACTAGGACAGATTTTTATCAGCTGGAGTCCACTTCATCTGCGCAACACAAGCACGTAAACACAGCCGGGGGCGACTCCGAGTCATTATGGCGTAACAGCTTTCTTTTAATATGCAAACGGATCAAATAATGCAATTTAAATGAGCAATAATAGCCTTGGGTTAGGGCTACGGTGCATGAAATAAAATGGAGAAGAAAAAAAGAAAAAAGGATGGGTTTGTGTGGGAGCTGGTTACAGCAGTGTGAGGCAGACTTAATGATTTATCCGTGTGTTTGTGTGTCGGGAGGGGGGGGGGGGGGGGGCGGGGAGGGGTGTGGGGGGGGGGGGGGGGCGCTCTTAACAAACCATGTTATTTGCTGCGGACACTTTCAATAGATTAGCCATCAAGTGCTAAAATCACTCATTCATCCAACGCAGGGCGAGAGGAAACGGCGGGGAAAACACGTGTCAGCCCTCCATCCCCTCCAGCCCCCCCCCCCCACCCCCGCGCCCCCCCACCGGTCACGCCTCAAGTTCGACGAGAGAAAACAAAGTGTTACCGAAGTCGACGAGCTTGACTCCGCCCTCGGTCGTCAGGAGGATGTTGTTGCCCTTGACGTCGCGGTGGATGATGCGGTTGTTATGGAGATGCTGGAGACCCTTGAGGAAGACAAACAGAAGGGATGAGGATGATGATGATGATGATGATGAGCATGACGATTATGATGATGATGATGTCACTAAGATGCATCAGTGGTTCTGTCAGAGTATGCATTTTAAATCACACCTCCTTATCTGTTCTTTCTTTCACCCACTGCACACACACAGACATACAGACACAAACACACATGTTTCATAAGCTCTGTGTGTTTGTGCTTGTGCACGTGTGTGTGTGTGTGTGTAAGTGTGTAAGTGTGTAAGTGTGTAAGTGTGTGTGTATCCACCCAGCAGGGCACATACAGGATGTATGCAATGAGAGGCTCCTGGAGACGTTGGGCCCTCATGAACAGACCCTTGATGAGCTCTGTACAGAGCCACCATTACACAGCCTGTGTGGGGCGAGGGGGGGAGGGAGGGAGAGAGAGGGGGAGAGAGAGAGAGAG
>JAOPHQ010001877.1:2500-40428 GCA_030340625.1 Merluccius polli | reverse complement strand
AAACAATGGAACAATAACAACACAAAACGTTCTCCCGTCTAATAAAACATTGATACTCACACGGCAACTTGCACACATTTGTAAATTAGTGCGTTGTTGTTGGGGGTACATTACATGTCTCCTTGGTGTATAAAGGTTGATGTTCTTTTTACATTGCCCCTGTTCAAATAAAGAAACTCATAATGTTGACACTCCCTGTCTGCTCCAGACCCCATGCAGGCCGTCCTGCAGTCCCTGGAGCGGCAGCACGAGGAGAAGCGCTCGGCTCTGGAGCGCCAGAGGCTCATGTATGAGCAGGAGCTCCAGCAGCCCCGCCGCAGGCTGCACCCCGACCGATTGTCGGCCCAGGGAGGAGCCCCTCAGCCCGGGCAGGCTGGCCAGCCCGGCCAGCCCGGTCAGGGCCTACAGTCCCACCACCGCAGCCTGGAAGACTCAGCATTGGGGGCATGTCCCACTCCACCAGCGCCCAGAGGCAGGCTGAGACAGTGGAGCGCGAGAGAGGTGAGTGAGATTGGCCGTCAATTATTACTAATTGCTGATGTTGTTATATCACAATATGTTGATGACATTATTGTTCACTGCGCTTGATGCTCGTGTTGCACCCTGGCAGAACAAACAATAAAGTCATAAAGTACTCTGAATCTCAACCTGAAACAAATGTATAGATAAAATATAAGATGAGATAATACTTTATTGATCCCAGACCAAAACCACCAAAATCCAATCAAGAGAGAGTGAGAGACAAATGGGAGACAGAGATTCAACAATGAATACTGGATTCATAAGAATTACTACAATTAATCCTTCCTTCATTCCTCCCCTCACTGATCCCACTATTTTTCATTCCCCCAGAGAGGCAGTGCTGACGCGTAGCCTGCGGCGTCTGAGCAGATCGTCAGAGCCAACCTGCTGTTTCAGGAAGCTGGCTTCATCGCAGAGGAGCTGGACAAACTCACCGAGTACCGCACGTCACCTTGCAGATCCCCGCAGCTAACCTCAATGCTAACCGCAAGGTAAAAGACACACAGCAAAACTGAAAGGATTTAATGCAACCACAAGCTCTAATGCACGTAAATGGTAAATGGGCGACACTGGCTCAGGAGTTAGCAGATGTTGGCAACCGGAAGGTCGCTGGTTCGATCCCCGGCTCCAATGTGTCGAGGTTGCCCTAAGCAAGACGCCTGACCCTAACTGCTCCTGATGACTGGCTGGCGCCTTGCATGACTGACATCGCCGTCTGTCTATAAATGTGTGTATGAATGGGTAATGGGAATGTGAGACACTAGCCATGACTAAGGTCACTAGCCATGACTAAGGTCATGCTAGTGCTAACCATAAGCTATAGAACATATATACAGCTCAATGCCAGTGCATTCTATTACTAATACACACACACACCACATCCCCAACCTTATGCTAACTTAGTAATAATTAACACACTCGCATATACAGTAAATACGTTTACACAGTAAATCTCATTGCTACCCACTTGGTAACGGTATAGTGCATGCAGACATACACACACACAAAACATATATTCAAACGGCTCTATAATGTGTGTGTGTGTAGCGTGATGCGGTGCTGAGCGAGCCAGCAGTCCAGGTTCGGAGGAAGGCCGGGCAAAGCAGATCTGACTCTGGAGAAGATGGAGAACCGCTTGGTGACATGAGGAGCTCTACCAGGAGTGGAAGACTACGCGACGACAACCCTGTGAGTTACCTTGACAACCCACCCGTATGCCCCGACAACCATGCTCAATATAACATCTCGGTGACCATGATAACAAGCCACCTGTAACCTTGACAACTCATTCAGTCACCACAACAAACTGTGAGTCACCATCACCACCCTTTCAGTACCCATGACAACCTAGTGAGTTATCCACGGAGAAGTGATGATTTGGTGATTGTGTAAGAGGAGCATTTCCAAGAATGCCTTTGACTCTCTTTATCTCTCTCCCAGGTGATGCGTTCGTACTTGCGGCGGGCCGACCCGTTCTTCGACGAGCAGGAGAACCACAGTCTGATTGGCGTGGCCAACTCTTCCTGTCCTGCTCTCTTTACGTCAAGCTGCAGTACGCCGTTTCCCATCATCAACCAAAAGGGGGAGGTATGGTCTATACACACACACACACACACACACACACACACACACACACACACACACACACACACACACACACACACACACACACACCACACACACACACACACACACAAAATACTACTAATAAATACTTTTCCTTTTATTCTCTATACTTTATTTACGTTATGTGAAATGTGTTGCATTACAGTGGTGATGGGAAAAATGAGAAAAATACTGAAAATGGTGGTGGTTACCTTAATATTTATCTACTTATCTTATCTTATCTTACCTTATCTACTCTTTACTAACGTCAAGTAACCCCTGGTTCCTGTCGGTCAGGTGGCCGGGCGACTCCACGTGGAGGTGATCCGTGTGGCGGGGGGGTTCGAGGACGGCGTCGCTGGGGGTGAGGACGGAGATAGCAGCCCTGACATGGACAACCAGGACCGCAAGCTAGTCTGCATGGTAAGTTCACTCACTCACTCACTCACTCACTCACTCACATCACTCTTACACACAGTAAACACACACCGACACTCGGGCTGCATGATTATGACAAAAATTATCATTGGCGATTATTTTGCCGGATATTGTGATTATTCATTACAATTAACAGGATTATCGATTTCAATTAATGTTCTGTGGCACCTACTGTATATAAAAAAACAATAATAAAGCAATTACTGACTTGTAATGGTTTGTAATTAAGATTTTAATGTAACAGGCGCACTAATTTATTGATGCTTTTAAAAATTTTATATACATTTCTTAATGCATGAATTGCAACCTTTCACGGTTAGCTAATTGCAGAGGCCAAATCGTGATTACAATTAATATTGCAATTAATTGTACAGCCCTAACCAACACATGTTACTCATTCTGAAAGATATACTGGCTAGCTACCTCTGGTCTTTGGCCTGCCCTCTCTGTGGTTCGACCTTTGACCGTCTGCTGTGATGTGTTGCAGCTGAAGATCCTGCAGGCCACGGGGCTGCCCCCAGTACCTCTCCAACCTTCGTCTTCTGCCAGTACTCCTTCTGGGACCAGCCAACAGAGCCCATCATCGTGGCCCCCGAGGTGGACACATCCCACCCTCATCCCCCGGGGCCAAAGACCCCACAGCATGGTGGTGTTTGACAGCTGCAAGGTTGGGACATGTGTGTGTGTGTGTGTGTGTGCGTGTGCGGCAAGATAAACTCCACACTACATTTAGAAAGTTTCCCCCGTTGCCATGTTGTTACTGAGATCGTCTCTATTTACCCGGAGTCAATATGGTAACATTGCCTTGTTGTTACTAAGATCGTCACTATTTACAGGAGTAATATGGTAACGTTGCCATGTTGTTACTAAGATCGTCTCCTATTATACTGGAGTAATAAGTTAACATTGCCATGTTGTTACTAAGTTTCTCTCTATTTACTGGTACTAGAGAAAAGGATGAAAAAGAATCAAGAAACGATGACATCCTTACAATCCAAAGACCAATCCGGTTTTAGGGAGACTTTTTTTTATGTTTTGGTAATGTTTTGCCCCCCAACCGTCTACTCCCACACAAAGAGCACATTATGACTCATTTACAGAGGTATACAGTTGGAGGGCATATTTTTATCTTGGTATCTTAGTTGTTGACTGTGTCCTTGTGTCTGAGCCCAAAGGTTTTGGTTTAGTTGCTTTTGATTCATGTTTTTTATCTTGGCATCACTGTTGGCAATCTTCAATAAGACATTATGGACCTCCGTTATTGAAGCCGTTGGGCATTAAAAAGGGGAAGTACTAGATGGGTTCTGGTGTAAGACTGCTGTCTGTGTGTGGTTGTGTGTGTGTTGTGGTGTAGGAACTAGCTGTGTCAGTAACGGAGGAGTTCATCGAGGTATCTGACAGAGGGAGCCGTGGCCATCGAGGTGTATGGGCACAGGCAGGCCGACCCAGCCAGGAACCCAGCTCTCTGGGACCTCAGCATCATCCCAGGCCAAAACCCCGAACACTGAGAGATCGGTACATGCACACACACGCACACACATAAAGACTCACTCACTCACTCATACACACATAAAGACACACACACACACACACACACACACACACACACACACACACGTACACCACACACATACACACAAATAAAGAGACACACACACACACACATCAGGGCTCCAGAGTGCGACCATTTTGGTCGCACATGCGACCAAAAATCTGTCGAGGTGCGACGAAACATTTTCATTGGTCGCACCGGTGCGGCCTGACATTAAGCAGGTCCGTCTGTGTGGAGCGTTATTTTGTTTTCCCCACCCGCGTTCTGTGAAGACGTGCCCCTACTCTGCCTCTGATTGGCTCTGACCCTGATATTGTTTTTCGGTGAATGCGGTCCCGGTCCGATCTCAATGACTCGGACTCGGGCCGTTCAAGGCTTTTTTTTACTGTTCGGTAACACGGCTACATTGAGCATGAACCTAAGCCTGATCCTTTGTTTTGTCAGCTGTCACACGTGTCATAAACAGATGTAACAACTATAAGGCAGGACAGGATATATATATATATATATATATATATATATATATATATATATATATATATATATATATATATATATATATATTATAAGCAGTGTTACATTTTTTTAACAAGAGCTACCTTTTACTAAATTTTTAATTTAAGTCCCAGATCATCCATATGAAAAAGAACGGGTTAAATGTAAATCCGCTTTGAAAAAAAGATGGTCTGTTCAAGCAGTGCACACTTTTGTTAAGTTATTTGAGTTTGATTTATTTATTTGAGTTTGTCAAGCACTTAAAACATCACAATTGAGGTTATTGTGATTTCTTGTTTGTACAGTGATTTAAAAAAAAAAAACATTTATCTACACCTTTATTCCTGTTTACAATAATTTACATAATGTGTTAAGAAATTACCAATGTGTATGGAACTGACAAAACGCTTCAAATGTATTATTGCGGAGGCAAAAGGCGTGGTGAACATTTTTGGGTGCACCTAAATTATGTGCTGGTGCACCTAAATGAAAAAGTTAGGCGCACCAGTGCAACCAATGTAAAAAGTTAGTCTGGAGCCCTGCACATAAAGAGAGAGAGACACACACAGACACAAATAAAGAGACACACAAAATCTGCCTGGAATTCAGACCTCACAAGTGTCTTGTGAGCTCAGAAGTTGTCCTCTCTCCACCTGGTTAACGTTCGGCATGTTGTTGTTGGCCCCTGCAGATGGAGTGAAGTAACGCGACGTCTGGAGCTGTGGGTTCAGATCCTGGAAATCAACGAGCAGGGCGAGTTCGTCCCTGTGGAGGTGGTGCCCGCCAAGGACGTGTGCACCGGAGGGATCTTCCAGCTCAGACAGGTGACTTCCCAAACCTTTCTACTGGTGTGTGTGTGTGTGTGTGTGTGTGTTTGTGTTTGTGTGGTGATGCACGGCAACCAGTATGCGCCAGAACGCTCACCACACACTGGCTCTCACAGTGGAGAGGGGAGATATGATTAGATTAGGGGGGCCATGTTGGTACAAGAGCCAAGTTGGGAATTTGGCCCCGTCAGCACCCCTACTCTTGCATCCACACAGTCTATTGTCCCATAGTTTGCACATTTTATGTTTTTCACTTGTTTCCGCTCATTCTGCTTTTTTCCATCTGTTTTTTTTGTAATGTTACTTGTCGTTTCTTAGTTTGTTGTTTCCTTTCCATAATCGTCGCCACTCTCCATATTTCATGTTACCGCTCACATAGTCACTATACAATTGTGCAGGCCAGCAAATTAACCTGTGAGAGCCTGTGAACCTGTGACTCAAGCCACGTTTTGTTTTCCCCCCTCCCAGGGCCAGTCTCGGCGTATCCAGGTGGAAGTGTGCTCGGTGCAGGACTCTGGCACCATGCCCCTGATCGCTGAGCTCATTCTGGCTGTGTCCGTGGGGTGCGTGGAGATCCAGCCCGCAGCCAACCAGGGCTTCCCCCAGGACCGGGACGACATGGACAGTTACCAGGTATCTGACCACCGAACCCCTGGAAATCGCCATTTTTAAAACGGATAGTTCCGGTCCTTTATTTTGATTTGGCTCAAAGCCGTTGTCTATAAACACTCACACACCTGTGACTGCATAACAAATCATTTTAGTATTAATGCACCTGTATGCTAAAGCCTTATGCTGGTCTGTGTTGCTTGGCAACCATTTTTCTGTCTTAAGGAACTGTATTGCTTGGCGGAAGAATGATGATTTGTTTTCAATAAATCGCTGTTTATTTTGTGAAATCTAGGTATGTAGTCACCGTTATAGTAACCGTTTTATCGTGTCGTACCTAACAACACTCTCTAGCTGTTCTAAAATCACTGTAAACCATGGCCTCTGGTCGATTATTGCTTAAATCTGACCCCCACTTAGCTTTAGACCAGACACCCAGTCAGGTCTCTATTCATTGTTTCTTGAGTGTGGTTGGTCTATTCTGTTAGCAATAGCCCTGTGTTTTGATGCAGATGATGTTGTGATAAATAGTGGGCGTATGTTGCAGCCACAGAGAAAAAAACGTACAAAATGTCTTGATATTTTTTTCTTCTTACATTTCTGTTCATGATCTTGTGTGTGTGTCTGTGTGGTAGGACCGGGACCTGGAGCGGTTAAGGCGCCAGTGGCTCTCTGCCCTCACCAAGAGACAGGAGTATCTCGACCAACACCTACAGGCCATTGTCACCAAGACGGGTAACACACTTTACACACTTCCTGTGTGTGTGTGTGTGTGTGTGTGTGTGTGTGTGTGTGTGTGTGTGTGTGTGTGTGTGTGTGTGTGTGTGTGTGTGTGTGTGTGTGTGTGTGTGTGTGTGTGTGTGTGTGTGTGTGTGTGTGTGTGTGTGTCAATAGTTTGCATATATGTGTGGGTATACAGTGTATGTACTACTAATATGTTTGTGTGTACAATGTTTGTATATATTTGTGTATATGTTTGTGGATGTAATGTTTGAATATATTTCTATAATGTTTGTACATACTTCTGTGTGTGTGTGTGTGTGTGTGTGTGCGTGTGTGCGTGTGCGTGCGGGAAGCAGAGAAGTGTGAGGACGACATGGAGAGAGAGGCCCAGCTGCTAGAGTGGCGTCTGACCCTTACGGAGGAGCGGAATGCGGTCTTGGTGCCCTCTGCTGGCAGCGGTATCCCTGGCGCCCCCGCAGAGTGGTACGTTCTAGGTCCCACTCTGAGGTCCTGTGGCCAGTGGGCTTGTGATTTGGCTAGTACTCTTTTGTTAGTTCTAGGGTGTCCGCTAGCCATTTTTTTAGCCGGCCAATGTGGCCAAGAAGATTCTATATTAATGGCCAAATGTAAAGTCACGTGCGTGTGTAATGATAGGCCTATGTGCATATTGTTGTGCAATGTTGGAATATAATAATAGGCATTATAATTATTATTATTATAGGCTATAATTATATAATTATATGAAAGAACGAATAATAATTTCATAGGCTATATTGTACCTTCTGAAAGACACATTTGTCAACACTGATGCACATATAATGATATGAACGAACGAATAGTAACGAATCAAGCAGCTGAGAACTACCCAGTGTCTACCCAGATGTATGATTACTATCTATCCATCATACATCTGGGTGGACACTCCTACTTGTGATGTCACTAGAGGCTAGTCACATGCCAATTTTGAAATGGCTTGTGGACTTGGCTAATAATACTCACCAATACTCTGGTGGTAAAATAGGGGCCCTTTATCAATCCTATGTTTTTTGCAGGGTACCCCCTCCTGGGATGGAAACCCACACCCCTGTCCTCTTCCTGGAGCTCAGTGGTACGTATGTTCATGGGTTCTAGGCCCATACAGAGCCCCTAATAGGCTGGTTGGACTAAAGGCTATTGGTACAACTCTAACTCCGCTAACTGTGTCTCTGTCCCTTTCTCCTGATTCGTCTGTTTCTACTGTGTGTGTGTGTGTGTGTGTGTGTGTGTGTGTGTGTACAGCCGATGACCTAAGCTCTCAGGACCAGATGTCGGCGCCAGAGGCTGGCGGTTTGGATGCTACGCTGTGTGGAGAGGATGAGGACGACTTTTTTCGACCTGCAGATCGTCAAACACTACGATGAAGAGGTCAGCACCCCATGTATCTTATCCGTGCGTTTTTGCATACGTGTGGGTCCAACATGTGGTGCCCAGTGTGCATTGGCCATATAATAGACCAGAGGTTCCCAACCTTTCTCGGCCCATGACCCCATTTCTAGCTCTGAAAATGTTAGCGACCCCAACTCTGCCGGTAATATCGATGTCCCGGTGAACTTAATTGCATCGCTCTACTACACACTAAGGGATTAGTAGTAGTTTGCACATGGCTATAAAACATGAGGTAGTCAGTTTGTACATACTGGATGTCTGACACCTTTTAAAAGATTGGTTAAAATGGATCATCAAATACCTATAGCTTAAGTCAGCACTCTCCTGCGACTCCATATGCATATCAGGGTTCCTGACCTCAAGGTTGGGAACCACTGGTTTAGAGGATGTTGAGGCCCATGTCCAATGATGACGAAAATCCATTGCATCCAAGAAGAAATAATACAAATTTTGATTCATTCCAAAATGATATTGGCAGTTGCGCACATACGCAAACAAGGATACAAAAGATAACATCACCAAAGATTTCTCCCTCCACAATGACTAATCACATGATCCACATTCAACATGATGTTCTTTATCTTCCATCTATCTATTTACTTTAACCATATAGAGACTTAAACATCTATACAATAACTCAATTAATCTAAAACTGAATCTTTACATAATAATAATAATAATAATAATAATAGAAATTCCAAAAATGCATAATTCATGAAACTAGGATATGGCCCCAACAACGTGCGTCTTGTGTGTGTGCAGGGTCCAAAATTAACTTTTAGAATGATGTCTTTTTACCTGCCTGCATGGACAAATCTACCGGCCAAGCAATTGTTTTAATATGTAAGCCTGAATTTGTTTAACTGCCAGATGGTCAAATCTGTCGCAGGAAGGTGTTCATTTTGATGTGTGTGTGTGTTTGTGTGTGTGTGTGTGTATGTGTGTGTGCGCGCGCGCGCCATATGTCACTAAACCGTGTGCCTTGTGTCCAGGTGAGGGCCGAGGCTTCTTGGGACTCCACGGTCCACGAGTGTGCCCAGCTGAGCCGGGGGGGCGGGGCGTGTCCGGAGCAGCGTGTGTACCTGACGCTGCGCGTGGCCGTGCAGCTCAGCCACCCCGCCGAGATGCAGCTGGTGCTGAGGAAGCGCGTGTGTGTCAACGTGAACCCGGGGCGCCCGGGCTTCGCCCAGAACCTGCTGAAGCGCATGTCCACGCGCAGCTCCATCCCCGGCTGTGGGGTCACCTTCGAGGTGGTGTCCAACATTCCCGGGGTGAGACATGGCCGGTTCCGATTCCTTACATTTAGCAGACGCTTTTGTCCAAAGTGACTTACAATAAGTACATTTTTCAGTTGAAAGTACAACAACAATACAGTACTACAATAGTCGGTACAGTAGACGGGCGGCAGTAGCTGTCAGTTCACCTCCAAGGTGCTGCTGCTGAGTTGCCCTTGAGCAAGGCCCTTAACAAAACCACTCCAGTGGAGCTGCTCAGTAGCTGGCAGTAAAAACTGTGGTTGTACTGGGCAGCTTCCAGGTGTGAGTGTGAATGTGATCAGGGCGTTCCTGGAAAAGAGAGCCTCGCTCTCAGTGAACCTACCCTGAATAAATAATGGTTAAAAAAAAAAAAAAAGGATGTCAATATATAGATATATCATAATGTCCCTTCTTTCTGTCTCTCTTCTCTGTATCTCACCATGTCTCTCTCGTTCTTTCTTTCTTTGCGTCTCTGCCTCTCTGTCTCTGCCTCTCTCGCTCTTTGTCTCTCTCTCTCTACTTCTCAGGACGCCCTGGGTTCAGAGGACAGGGAGATGTTGGCTCGTCAGGCCACCAGCGCTCAAAACACGGAGACATCTGAGAACGAGGCGGCCATCGAGAAGTACCTGCGCAGTGTTCTGGCTGTGGAGAACATCCTCACCCTAGACCGTCTCAGACAGGTATACACACACACACACACACACACACACACACACACACACACATGACACAGACACACACACATACACACACACGACTTACAATATTACAACACACACAACTTAAAATACTACAACACACAGACAACTTACAATATGACAACACACTCAAACACGACTTACAATATTACAACAGACACACTAAATGCCTAACTACACCCCTATATGATGAGACTAGACATTCATCATCTGTCATCTACGATAACATGTGAAATGTATAGAGTTTGTATGCTAATATTTATGCTTTTTGTGTGTGTGATAGGAAGTAGCAGTGAAGGAGCATCTTGCTGGCAGAGGGAGGGGGTAACAGAAGGAGTCTCAGTTCCCCATCAGTTCACAGGGTAAAAACCCCTCAACTATTACTACAATACAACACAGTACCCTGTTATACAGCATTAAATACTACAATACAATACAGTACCTTGTGATACATCGTGCGTGCATGTGTGAGCTAATTGCTGTGTTGTCTTTGCAGCTGTCTGGAAGCAGACAGGACCTGTCTTCGACCTGCCTGGTGGACGACAACAAGGTAGCTAGTCTTTATTCACCTTCCCTGTATTAGTAGACAATGTGAAACGTCATTACATACCGTGCTTCCATAATGTTATGTTTCTACACACGGCCCAGAATGACCCTGTGGTACACTGCATTTGATAATAAAAACACTGTGGTTGGACCCAGCTCCAATCCTGTGACTATTGGTCAGAATGTTGTCATGTTTTATGAAGGTTGTTTGTAGAGTGTATATTATGATTACATGAAGCTTAAGTGTGTGTGTGTGTGTGTGTGTGTGTGTGTGTGTGTGTGTGTGTGTGTGTGTGTGTGTGTGTGTGTGTGTGTGTGTGTGTGTGTGTGTGTGTGTGTGTGTGTGTGTGTGTGTGTGTGTGTGTGTGTGTGTCAGGCCCGTTGGGAGAGCCAGCAGGACATCTTCATGCCCTCCCAGTTCTACCGGAGTCTTCCACGGCCGTCCCTGACGCCCTCCCCTCCTCCCCCTGCCCCCGCCCCCAGTACTACCACCTCACCCAATCAGGACCCTGAGCAAGGTAAAAACCCCACCCCCACCATCCCATTCTCCTCTCTACTCTACTGCACTCTTCTCCTCTTATCCTCCCCTCCCCTCTCCTCCTCTTCTCCCCATCATTAATTCCCTCCTTTCTTTCCTCTGAGAAAGTGGTCTGTCTCCATTTCAACACTGTGGATTAACCTTGCTCTCTGTTCTTCTGGCTGTCAACTGTAATCTGTAATCCCTCGTGTCTCAGTTCTTGGCTGTCGATCTTCTTCCCATAAGATCTGTCGAATGTCCTTCAACATGAATATTTCTGTCAGCTTGGCTACGTCTTAGCGCTATCCATCTGTGATATAGCACTTCTAGGGATGATCCTGCTCACCCTTGGCCTTTGTAAAGAAATTCATCCTTTCTGATGTAATTAGTGCTTCATTGATGGTGGAGATTCAGGTATCTGAATCATGTGTCTGCTTTGGTCTGGCTACCTAATTCAGCCTCTGTCAACATCTGTAATGTGGCCACCTCCTGGGCTTGCTTTTCTTCCTTGTCTTAATCTGTCCGCTTGCTCTACCTTCCACATCTCTATCTTTCTCTCTACGCCACTCCTCTGGTCCCCCCTACCTCCTCCTCCCCCCAGGTCGCTCAGGGCTTGCTGCCTCTTATCTTTCAGTGAAAGCGCTGGTTCCTCAGATGCCCAAACTACTCAAGTCTCTGTTCCCGGTGCGCGACGACAAGAAGGAGCTGAGGCCCTCGCCCCACACTCAGCAGGTCAGAGTTCATTCCACCTCAGGTCCGAGGTCATTGTTCTACCGGTGCGCTTGAGAGAGGCCGTGTAGAAATAAAGCACCTAGAGATATAGCATCTAGAGACGCAGCATCTAGAGCTATAGCATCTAGAGACGCAGCATCTAGAGATATAGCAGCATCTTGAGATATAGTATCTAGAGTTACAGCATCTAGAGATACAGCATCTAGAAACAGAGTGTCTAGAGTGACTATATATGTACAAAAAACAAATCTGTGTGGGAGCAGTTTGTTTACTTGTTATGTTGCCTGGCAGCATGTCCCTCGTATCGTGACATCACCAGGAGGGGACGAGAGAGCCAGGAGCGACGCGGTGAGAACAGTTTCCCAGCCCTTTTCATTAGTCCATCTTTCTCTCTCCCTCTTTCTCGCCTGCCCCCTCTCTCTCGCTCTGCCTCTCTCCCCCACGTCTCTCTTTCCGCTTCTCATCTCTCTCCCCACGTCTCTCTGACATGACGTCTGTCTGTCTGTCTCACTCTCTCTCTCTCTCTCTCTCTCTCTCTCTCTCTCTCTCTCTATCTCCCCCCCCCCCCCCTTTGGAAGACAGTGGGTAACACCAGTCCTTCCACTGTGTTTGTGCCTGGGCTGCTTGTAGTACAGCAGCCTCACGCATGACTCCTCCTCCTTCTCTCTGCCTGGTTAAAGTTAAAGACGTGTTGTAATATTCAAGTGCTAGAGAGGTCAAGTCCAAAGTCTGCATGCTGTCCTTGTCCTGAAAGTCTCTCTCTCTCTCTCCTCTCTCTCCTGCTGTTTGTGTGTGGTGTGATGACCGTTACCATGGTTCCCTCCTGTGTGTATGTGTGTGTGTATGTGTGTGTGACATGGTGACTGTCGCCGCGGTTTTCCGTAGGCTGGTAATCTGGGGGCAAGCGTAGCCCCACCCAAAGACAGGCCGGCAGAGTCTTCGGAAGTCCCTTCTCTTCCTGTGCATGACCCGCATGAGGCCACGCCCCCCAGCCCCCTCAGCCAGTCGTCCAGCGGCTACTTCTCAACCAGTGTTTCCATGGTAACCCTGTCGGAGGCTGTCGCCGGCAGTGACCCCCGCCCCCGTCCGTCCCTCTTCCCCTTCCCCCCTCCTCCCACCTGCTGAGGCCAGGGGGGCCGAAGGCGTCGGAGACTACGTTACCCATAACCCACCAGCAGCAGCCGCAGGGCCCTGACAGGAATGGTGTTGTGGCCTCCTCTCCCTCTCAGTATCATACCACGCCTCCCGCCAGCAGCTCAACCAATCACAGCAGCGGGCACTGCGACAGGCTGGACATCCAATTGATTGACGACGACGAGCGTTCCCATGACGAGGTGCTTCCCGATTGGCTGACGGAGGGGGCGCATGTCACAGTGGGGAGCAGTAAGAGCGGGACGGTGCGCTACGTGGGGAGCACAGAGTTTGCTGCTGGAGTCTGGGTGGGGGTGGAGCTGGACACGCCCTCAGGTAGGCTCACATCATCTTCATCATCATCCATGCCATCCTCGTCGTTAAAAATGTTGAAACTGATGTGGAATTGAGAAAGCACTTTGATATGCGATATCTACTGTAACCACCAACATACTTTTTTTTAATACATTTTAAAAATAATTACTGACTATGTATTTGTGATTCCTAATGGTACGGTTGGTAAGGTGGATCGTTCAAGCAGCGCTGTAGACGCCACGTTCGGTTGTCCCACTATAAAGTTTGTTGTAGAAGCTCTCGGCAGCCCAGAAAGCATGATCAAATAAACAATTTTCCATGTTTCCCCTTATTATTATTATTATTGTTATTGTTATTATTATTATTTAGTTAGTGTATTATTTATTAAGCAAATCATGTTTCCAATTACTTTGGGCTATTGTATACATGGCAACATAATTGGAATCAAAGTTGAATCTAATCGAATATTCAAATCAGAACCACATCGTTGGCCTAGTATGTTTCCACACACAGGGAATTGGACCCGGTTCTTCGCTCTCAGTACACAATACAACAAACGAAAATGAAGATCACGCTTGTGTTTGCATCTATGTTTGTGTCCCACTAGATAAACAGACTGATTATAGCTCTGGGAAACCAGATAACCAAATATTTTCGCTAGAAACTAGCGCTGGAGAAAATACAATCCAGCTCTGCTATTGGTTGCTGCTTCATCGCCGACGCCACTAATTTGCATAAAGTTCAAATTAATTTAACTCTCCTTGTCGCTCTGGACGAGGACATCACGCCACTCACTGCTGCTACAGCGCCGCTTTTCGTCACCAGCTCTCATTGAAATTGAATGGCTGCCGGCTGTTCATGAATCTTTTGGTGTGACTGTAACAATAATAATAATTATAAACCGTAATAATAATAATGATGCACTTTATTTCCTGTACCATAAGGCTACTCTGCACTCTGACTAGTTGTTTATTTTAAATGAGGTCATGCAGCTTTTTTTTTAGCTCCTCCAATTTTGATTACATGCTTCGATTATTCTCAGCCTCACTTGTAAGTGGATTTGGATGAAAGCGGCACATGATGCTAAGTGACTGGATGTAAATGTTGTTTACTGCACCCTCTAACAGCCTCCCCCTTCTCCCCCTTCTCCCCCTTCTCCCCCACCAGGCAAGAATGACGGCTCCATCGGCGGGCGCCAGTACTTCCACTGCAATCCGGGTTACGGGGTGATGGTGCGACCCGACCGGGTGCTTCGGCGCGACCGCAGCGCCCGGAGCGGAGACAAGCGCCGCACTCTGCCTCCGTCGGCGGAGCTCTGCCCGCCCGCCCACGTCCCCGTGCTGCGGGGCAACACCATGGCAACCAGCCGGCGAGGGGAGAACCGCAAGTCGTGGAGCAGCTGAAGGGAGGGCGGCGGCGGCGCGGTCACATCCGGTGATTCGGTTTTTACAGAGAGGACGATTGAAAGAATATTTATTTAAACTAATGGAGAGGTGTTTTGTAGATAAAGACAAGACTGCACTGCTCAGCGGTGATCCATGCAAGTGAGCAGCAAAGACACGCTGCGAGGCGATTGGATGGTGGAGGAGGAGGAGGAGAAGTTCGTATTGGACCACCTCTCGACCACTTCCTGAACCGCTACGACAACACTTCCTGGGCTTCCCCCCCCCCTCCCCCCATGTGATTAACAGGAGGAAGCTCATCACTGGGACCCCCCCCCCTCTCCCTGCTGTCCCAGCATGCACCTGGGTGTCAGAACCCGCTCCAGGACCTCCCAGGTCCTCAGAGGAGTCCTGGTTGGTCTTTAATTCAGAAACCACCCTGCCCCCCCCCCTCCCCCACACGTGCCTTCATCGTGACAGAGTTTTAATCTCTTATCTCCATGAGCAAGTTTATTTTATTATCTTTGTGGAAGAGTTGGTCTTTTATCTCCGTAAATGACGTAATCTTTCATCATCATGAACGAGTTAATCGTTTTTTTTTGAGTTTGAGTTTTTTTGTGAACGCAGCAACACCTTGTTTTTTTAAGTGTGAGGTGATCTCAGAGACTGCAGAGAAGACGGTGTGTGTGTGTGTGTGTTTGCGTGTGTGTGTTTGTGTGTGTACAGTCTTTGTCATGTTGCAGGCACAGTAAGCAGCAGAAGGGGCAGGCTGTTTGTTTTTAATGGGAGAAGTGTAATGTGGCTGGAGCTGACACTAGATAAGACGGAAAGGTCTGGTTCATTGTTCCAGCTCCAGATGATGCAAGCCAACGGGAGCTGATCAGTTGCCTTGTCAGTTACGATGGTTTTCCACCTGGGGGATTCATCTATGAGGACTTGAAAGAAGGCAGTGTCATCTGAATGTCACGTTACACACATTTGGGAGTAGCGAGAGCGCAGAGTCAGCTAGTGCAACTCGGAAACAGTTTCTTACAAAGCACAGCGAGTAGACACAACACACAGTGTGTGTGACATGAAAAAAGGGGAAATGGAGCCTCTAAACTGCTTGAGCAGCGCTCTCCAAGTGTCGCGTAGATGAACGGTTGCACAGTGAGTCCAAGTCATCACTATCTCCAGCAGTATGGAGCAGCAATAGGAATCCTCCAGAAGTCTTGTGTTCGCTAAAATGCGCACATCCTGTCGCTATAATTGGGAGGTTCACCGCTCCATGGAGCGTCTTTATTTATAACCTGCAGCAGCTGATGGGCTGCTGTCCTGTGCCAAGTGTTGATGTGTTATGATTGTTACAGTGTTGAGTATTGTCTCTTGCTGTTGTTGTTGTGTTGTTGGGCCTGGTGGTACCTTGCACGTGTGGCTGGGGAGGAGCCGGGGAGGTGGACTTGGGAGAAGTTCTGCAGGTTTCGTTTTTTGCAACCTGCAGCGAGGAGAACGAAAAACAAAAAACGCAATCTCTACTATGCATTGAATCTTGCCGTGCGAGCTAGTTTTGAATCTATTGCTAATTTCTCTGGTTTGACGATCGAACCGGGAGACCAAGACGTTTGTAAAAAGTCTGGCTTGAAAATACGTTCTTTAAATGGGCGTCGAGGAGACGATGGCGACGAACAGAAAGAATTAGACTAGGGAGGATTTATGATTTGTGAATCCTAATTTTTGGGATCTTTTCTGTTAAACATTCCATAGGAAGTGACCTGTGTGTCTCCACAGTGTGGTATAGCTGACGGCGCTTCCCTCGCTAGCTAGCAACAGGAAACCTACCTAGTGGTGGCTCACACACAGTGAAGCACAAGCCAATCATGTCATGTCCTGTCTAAAAACGTTATCACAGATAATACCATATCTACCTTTGCCTGTTGCTGTCCTGGTTCTAATACCCCTATAGTATTCCCCTTATTATTATTATTATTATTATTATTATTAACATTAGGGTAAGGACCATATTGGGTAATGATGATGATGACGGTGATGAAGACCTTGATTAGGTCGAACTGTCATGGATGCTCTGTCTGTCAGAGTAAAAGCCTTTGCGTTTACTATTTATATTGATTTTAGAGATGCCTTTTATTGTGGTGAGCGGTAATGAAGCCTTTTAAATGAATATTGCACAAGTGATTCTATGAGAACTGCTGCTGTTAGTATTGTAAATGTCCCTGTAAATTAATCAAATGAATTATCTAGCTGTGTTGCGTTAAAGCATGAATACTTAATTAAGTAGAGCTCTTTAGTCCGTATACCCGTTCAAATTCGAAAGTAGGAGTACTCAATTTAAATCTCATATTTCCGTAATAGTTGCGCTCAAGGATTCATTAAAATGAGTAAGTTGAACGAGTCAATGCTTTTGGTTATGTGGCCGAAATAATGATGAAGAATTACGATCGATTAAAAGGCACTTTGTGGTTGAGTGGACTTGAAAGAGAGTGGATGTAAGTTCAGGTTGGGATTGGGACCCAGCAACCTACCGTCTGCTAGAGAGAGCCAGGGGACTGGAGGAAAGCCATTCGAGGCTGTTGAAGGAACCTAATGGAGTAATTACTGTCCAGTCATACTCCATAATGGGGGTCTGAGATGGTGGAGGGTTTCTTCATCTCCTCCATGAGTAGATGAAGGGTCTTTAAACCCATCTCCTCCATGTTCTCTGCTTGGTTGGTAGTCGTTCTTTTAAAAGAGAAGAGTTGGTTGTTGTATTTCCATTGGTGGTCCTGAAGAGGAGGAGGAGGGGAAGATGGCCGATGGTGTTTTTTGGCCGTCGTGTTTGAGGAGGTGAGGATTGATTGGCTAGCATGTTGGAGGAGGTGAGGATTGATTGGCTGGCATGTTGGAGGAGGTGAGGATTGATTGACTGGCATGTTGGAGGAGGTGAGGATTGATTGGCTGGCATGTTGGAGGAGGTCGTCTGGCCGAGTTAAAGTGATGGGTTGGTATGAGGCGTGAGGCGTCTGAGCAGATGGTTGGTGGACAAGTGGATTTTTAAGGATGGTCGTCAGGTTGTTGTTGTGTTCCTTATGTGGTCTCTAATGTGGTAAGAGAAGGGGGGGAAGATGCTCCCTATAGGTTGTGTATTATTATGTCAACTGTGTGTGTGTGTGTGTGTGTGTGTGTGTGTGTGTGTGTGTGTGTGTGTGTGTGTGTGTGTGTGTGTGTGTGTGTGTGTGTGTGTGTGTGTGTGTGTGTGTGTGTGTGTGTGTGTGTTGGGATGGTAGGCTTAGCTCTAACTTATTACCAGCGAGGAAGGGACCCACCGAGCACGACCGAGGGGAGGGTATGGTCGGAGTCCGCCATGTTGACGGATGGCCAACCGTCACCCAGAAGTCCTGCGCTGCCAATGCCAAGGTTGCCATGGTACCAGGGTTACTATGGCGACCATGGCTGGTTGAAAGCCCTTCCCCGCCCTGGTGAAACCGCACGCGGCCTTGACCCCAAGATCGGAGGCGGTGGAAGTGTTTGAGATCACGCCAGACTTCCCGATCACTTTGAAGGACTCTGTGTGTGCCTCGCAGCAGATCATGTTTTTTCTCCCGCGCTTGTGCATATCGGACATTTTCAGTTCAATTCGGACGAGTACATTTCAAATGCTACGTGTGGCTTGGTTATTGTTTTGCCTTGAGTTCTTACATCGAGTCTCTTATCGAACGGGAGACTTTCATTTCAGCTGTAGCGCTACCTACCGGTCTTTTTTTTTTTCCCAAGTGTTTTGACGTGTTTTGTTTGTTCGGTGACGTTGTCGTCTATTTCATTTCACCTTTTTAATTTCATGAATCTGTAGCAGCCGGTTAGTTGGCCCCATCAGTCCCCCCCCCCCCCCCCCCCCGGTAGTGGTGAAACCTGTTAGTGAGGGATGGTCCTGAGAGAAGACTGTCCTGACGAACATGTCTCCATGACCCAGGATCACATGACACCTCAAGGTTTCAGTGGGAAGGAAGGTGTGTGTGTGTGTGCGTGTGTGTGTCCTGAATCACTGTGCTCCTACTCAAGTCAAACATCCAGGAGGGACCATCCCTAGGTTGAACCACTCAACAGGAACTCATTCGGACCGTTCCATCCGACGACCCCCCCCCCCCCCCCCCAGTCACAAGGTTTAAGCCATAAAGACGAGAATCTACATCCAACCAGGACGCCCCACACACACCACCACTTAGTAGCCACGTTACTGCCTTGATGTGAGTGGTTCTTCTCGGTGTGGTCGTCTCCGACTGTGACACGTAACCAGCAGCAGTATTGGTCCAGTCCAGGACATTACCAACTCCCAGAACCTCACTATGGAACCGGTTCTGAACCAATGTGACTCTTGACGTGTCCAAACAATAGTGAGGTTCTGTATCCAATGGTTGTATTTCAATTCGAAAGGTGCTTCGCGACTTTAGGTCTCTTTACGTCTTCAGTAATCTGGTTGCACTGGTCCTCATGTTTTCCCTGCAGTGCCCCGTAGCTACAAGTGGGTCCAGATCTCTCCTGCCTTATCAAGGCTATTATCGATGCTTTTTTTTTTTTTTTAAACCTGTTCCTTCTTTACTTTTCACAGCCGATATTTTATTTAAAAATGCGACCCATTGTCTAATATTTATTTGAACGTTATCAATAATTTCCTGCTGTCAACTATTAGTAGTACGGTTAACAACGGTTTAATGCAAGGCTTCATTATTGTTCGGTTATGTCATACGCGTCTTACTTTGAAACGAAACTCGAGTAGTTACTGACCACATGGGTTCAGCACAGCGCCCCCTGGTGGCTGCATCCACACCTTGCTAAGCTTGAGGCGTGATTTTCCCCCCCCCGCAGACACAATAATAAAACGACAATTAATGGGAATTAAAGTATGATCCTTCCATTCAAATAAACTCACGCGGCTTGCTAAATGAGTTGGTTTGACAGTATTATATTGAAGGTTACACTAAAAGAAGGTTATTACTCAGGATTAATGCAGCCAGCAGGTGGCGCCCGCCGTGTGGTTTCCTCTTAAGACCTGTGGATCTGGTTCCATAGCTGCAGTGTGGTGCTCGCTGTGCTGGCCCAGTGTACTCTCTCAGGACCTCCACACCCCCCCACCCCCAACACTGCCCCACCGATGCCCTGCTCCATAGCACCCTCTCCTGGACCCGGTGGCACCAGCAAGGCCCACCACTGACCCAAGACAAGCGGTGGATAAACTCTGGCTGTTTCCCCCCCGACCCTCTTGTCAGGTAATCAGGCTTCACTCGAGGTCCCATCACATCACTAACACATGTCTTTAGGGAAAGGGTTCAAGTGCCTGTGAGGTTTGGACTGAGCAGGTAGACTGGAGGGGAAGAAGTTGGCAGTCTCTTGTCTTCAGTGTTAAAGGGTTCCCCATGATCTGCTAGGAACCACGCCCTCTGGTGGATGTGTTGGATCTCAGGTGTTCAGAGCTCATCTAGGTCTAATCAAGTCCAAACCAGACCGGACTAGCATTAATATCTAAATCCATGGGGATGGAATTGGAAGTGGGCAAAGGTAGAATGAAGCTAAAGCTAAACTCTTCAGAGCCATGGTCTAGTTCTGCTCTGATGCTCCTCCTGACCACCAGAGGGCAGTGTTCACGGTCTGTAGCAGGAGATGCCATTGTGCTGATGTGTGGTGTTGATGTAATGTGGGAATGGTTGTCCTGTATGTACGTACCATGTGTATATCGGAGCATACTAGACTTATAAACCCAGAGCACAAGTTTGGGCTTGGATTAATTTAATTATTTTGTG
This sequence comes from Merluccius polli, assembly GCA_030340625.1. Classification (NCBI taxonomy): domain Eukaryota; kingdom Metazoa; phylum Chordata; class Actinopteri; order Gadiformes; family Merlucciidae; genus Merluccius; species Merluccius polli. Next base: position 19,887 of record JAOPHQ010001877.1, on the reverse strand, counting down.
TAATTCTATGCTGCAATCCAAAGAATAATCATGTTATAATGCATTTATAATTTCCATCGTTTATCATCTGGACAATAATCTCCCTGATAAGAAAAAAATAAAGAGGAAAAAGAACATTGTGAGCCGTTTTGCTTTCCATTTGTTTTGAGGACTTTGCATGTAAAAGTAAAACGCTGAGTGGGTAAACTATTTAACATGTAGTGATTTTAGACACTTATCCAAAGCGCCTTCCATTGAATTGAGATGTATGATAAAGCTGCAGACATGGGGGATTGAACCCAGTACCTTCGGCTGGGAGTGGACCACCCTAACCACTACACTATAAAGTAAAATGCCTAACTCGGGTACCAGGCGTATAAATATAACGTGCCTATATGAAATGTCCATCTTGTTCGCTCGAGACAAACACACGCCACCCCTCCTCTGGGCCTGATCCCCCTATAGCTGAGAGGGTCCTTAAAACAAGTCCTGGACCCGGAGGGCTCTGGAGACTCACTGAGCACAGGGAACAAAACGCTGAACTCGGCTAGAGCCAAGCTTTCTGTTCAATACAGGAAAGTGTGTGTGTGTGTGTGTTTGATCGATCCTCAGTTCACACACAGACATTTTTAATCACTTTAATTCCCTGGCGGATACAACAGCAATAAAAACAGTTTCAAATTAAATCAGGATTTTTCAACAGATGAAAAAAAAGGAATAAAAAGGCTTATGTAGCTTTTCTACATATCGATTACAAAACAGTCTACTGTCCAAAAAGGCACTAAACAGTGACACCGAGACAAACACAGGACATCCTGATATTGATCATTTCAAATTAATCAAACATCCTTTTGAAGTTTGTTCTTTCATCTGAAGAGTTCAATAAAAAAATACAAAGTTAAAGAATTTACACGGACAGTATAATATTTGAAACAATTTAATTCTGCACTATGTAACTTTGCAAGAGAGCGACCATAGGGGTTGCGAATGGCACTGCACATTAATTTTACCCAAGTAAAATAATCGCAATAATCACGCGACAAGGAAGTGAATGTTAAACTTGGCGCTACAATGTGTTGTGGGAATTGTTGTTGTGACATCACTTCCTGCAAAGCCAAGCCTGGTCTGTCTAGTCTCTGTTCGGTTGGTATGATGGTTACTAGCAGACATTTTTACATACTTTTCTTTTCACAGAACGGGTAATAAAATCTTGGATTTCGTAAAGTTTTGTTTTGAATCACTATATACTGTATGACCACAGTGTACCGTTAGCCCTGATTGGGTTGATCTCGGCCTTGATGGGTCGTTCTAGGTTTACATACACAGGAGGGAGAGAGGGAGATCTGGTGTCACTGTACAGACTGAGGTCAGTCATGTTCCGCCTGTCATAATCTCTTTCGACACGGCTAAAGGAAGACCGGAGGCAGATACTGCATGTTACAACAAAACAACACGAACATGGTAATACAGACATGACTTATAGTCCTGAAACAATCTTTATAAAACATGCCGACATCTGAAATGAATCACGACTCTTTGTTTCTGCTTGGCAGATTTCACAAAAAAAAAAAAGATATAAAATATTTTGCAATAGCACATGTGAATGTGTGTGTAGATATATATTTATATATATATACACATATACACACACATTTTGTTTTAACATAATTGATTACAGTACAACATCACTAGCTAAGTACGCCTCAGTTTTAGAAACACTTGAAGCAGGAAAATTCAGGATTCAAGTTAATTAGACATTTGGTCTAAAACAATCCTTATGTACCTGGTCAACATATTCTTGGATGGACTTTACTTGAATAGTGGTGGAGAACATTTAGTTTTATAAGAAAATAATCCCACAACTCAGACAGTATACGGTTTTTCCCAACCAAAGCTTGCAACTTCAAGCTGCGTTTTGAGCCTTGAGAATGGACTTGGTAAAAATCAAAAGATTACTCAACTATAAGGATTATTGACAGTTTAAAATCAGGTATCTTTTCAATATCCTATCACAGGGGTTGCTTGATGAATTTAGATGCAATACAGTTTCACAATAGCTCCGGTATTGCCAACAGTCCTGGCAGCTTAATACCATGGTGTTAATACCGTGGTATTAAGCTGCCAGGACTGTTGGAAATAAACCAGTTTATTTCCGACACTCTTGGCAGCATAATAAACTAGTTTATTTCCAACAGTCCTGGCAGCTTATAAGTAAAGTAGGCCTATTTGTTTTACTTCTCCTGCATTCTTGTCTTTCTGGGAAGATTTGGGAGTCACACTGGACAAAAGGACCACGCACTTTTGTGCTTTAAGCATAAAAACAAACGGACGTGGAGAGGTCATGAAACATAGAGTATCATCTCGTCCGGTTTGGTTTAGCTCTTTCCAGAGGAACTTCAGTTCAGTGTCCGCTTACCAACCAGGTCTAAGAAAGTTATTTTTCAATGGTGCCTGAGGATAATGATTGTGTTATAATTCAAATCAGTCAGAAAGTATCATCTTATATGCGTAAAAAAAAGGATGCATTTATCTAGTCCCTGAAAAGTATGGTTGGAAGTGTCTTCCATGTAGAACTGAAACCCCAGAGATCGTATCTGAATAAATCATATTGAGAAATCCTCAATATAACTGTTAAACCTGTTAGCATGTTGAAGCGGCCCTCTGTGGAGCGAAGTAGTTGGCTTACAAGTATTTAGCTTATAAGATTTGGAGGCTGAGGTATTTGGAAATAGGTTATTGTTTAAATAATTTGTGTTGTATTCATGAAAACTGGAATCTTTTCACCTGATGGCAGCACAACGTTTTACCAAACTAACAAGTTTGCCTTACCTTGCTGTTTGATGTAACATGACACATAGCTCGTCTAAATAGCATATTTTGCTTGTGTAAATAGTATAACTTGCTAGTGTGTAAATAGGATAGCTTGTGTTAATATTAACAGTATAGCATGTTAGTGTTAACAGTGTCTCTAGCTAGTGTGCTAACACAAGCAAGCTATATAGTAAGCTAACAGTATAGCTGGCCAGTGTCAACGGTATGGCTAGCAGGAGTCAACGGTATGGCTAGCAGGAGTCAACGGTATGGCTAGCCAGTGTCAACGGTATGGCTAGCAGGAGTCAACGGTATGGCTAGCAGGAGTCAACGGTATGGCTAGCAGGAGTCAACGGTATGGCTAGCAGGAGTCAACGGTATGGCTAGCCAGTGTCAACGGTATGGCTAGCAGGAGTCAACGGTATGGCTAGCAGGAGTCAACGGTATGGCTAGCAGGAGTCAACGGTATGGCTAGCCAGTGTCAACGGTATGGCTAGCAGGAGTCAACGGTATGGCTAGCCAGTGTCAACGGTATAGCTAGCTCCTGCTAATTGGTAGGTACACGCTAACTAGCCAGCTGTAGGTTTCCAGTTGTGCACTGTTGAAGCGCATTTCAAAATAATGCCACCATTAGCCAACGTAGTAAAAGGTGTTCATCCTACTTAGCCGCTAAGTTGAACTGCAGATTAAATGAGTTGGAGACCGCAGGGCCCCAAATGTAACTCTGGTGTTCCCATTGGCTGACTGGTGGTCAGTCAGTCACATATGTTGACATAATGGAAAGCTTAGAGGCTGGAGAAATCTGAACTCTGTACAGAAATAAGATTGTTTAACATAAATTAGGTCGCTCCCGACAAATTTCACTGTACGGGCAAAACAATTAAATGCATCATCAGCGGGATGCGTGTTGTCAGACTGAAAGGAAAACGGCGCCGATGATTCACCAGAACCACCACAGAAAATGTCAGTTAATTGTTTTGCCCATAGGAAGTCAACGCGGTTCTGGCAAATGGCCAGACGCACAAAGTGCAGTACAAGGTCCAAACACACAGTAACCCTCTATTGTTATTTTGCTCATGGCAAATGAACAGGATTTTGTTCTTATACCACACTTTGTCGCCTCGACTTTGTAGCACGACTATTTACATGTTATGCAATTCTTACCTTGTTTAAAGTGTTATCTGTGTTTCGAAACATTTTGTAATGCCTAAATATTGATTAAAAAGAGATATGCGTTGTATTTGCGTTAATATAATATAACACATCTTATTAGCCCTGTTTGTGACACCTAGGATCCGAGACCGAGAACAACAAACCATCGTGTAGTCTTGCTGCCATGGATACGCCAAGAAAAGGTGACATTTTGTTTAATTCCCAATTTATTAGGCGATATAAAAGTTTAAAGCTTACCCAGTTAATTTCTGTGGGGACATTTTTCATATTCCTATACATTTTTCATAAAATCTCCAACGTTTCCTACAGTGTGGCGTGACTTTCCTGAACTCGCGTACTGGATTGCGGAAGTCACAAACAGGCCTAACCTCTGATGTGCATTTGATTAACATATCTATATAAAAATCTAACCTTTTTATCGAGTCCTTTAGTCTTTTTAAGAACTAGTCCTCCAACTAAAGACAGACACATACATTTACTAATATCAAGCTTTCAACCGGCCACAACTGCCCACGTATCTTTAGATCTCGTAATTACATCTCCCGTGTTATTTTGATTCGTTTCATACTGCTAAGCCAACAGAGAGCCAGTTCATATCTCGTCATGAGACCACACTGTAATCCAAGGATTACTGTAAAATAAACTCTCCTTTTCGACTCAAATGGGCGACAACATTCATTTCCTCAAGCTATAAACACAAGCCTCAGCGCATCCATCTAGTTTCTTTTGATAATGAGTTTCATATATCTGTCGGCTATAATCAACATACGTAGGAAGGCCAGTTCGCCCAGTAAGGTATTTGACTAAAACTACACCTTACGTTTTCCGCTCACTTGTATGCCTACCTGCTTGTCGACGTTTTGGACAAAATCACTAATAATCATTAATTTATAATAATGAGCATTATATCAAAGTAATAGTTATTTTTGGGGGGATGTAGCGGTAATGCCTAGGAGTCTGGTGGAGCAGGAGGGTGGAGGTAGAGCTAACAACTTGAACAACCACACCAACGCACCTCCGATCTCTCATCCCCAAGCCTCTCTCTCTCTCTGGCTCTCCATCTTCAGTCGTCCTCCATCGTCTCTGTCTTGATGTCATTTGCTGTGCTGCCCCCTGCTCCGCCTTCTGACGCCTGATTGGCTAGGGCTAAGATAGTGTGATTGACAGCCGCCATCTCCACAGCCAAGCTGATTGGGTCCTGGACCTCAGTTGGCGAGCTGTGATTGGTCGGTTCATCCTGGAGGGAGGGGGAGGGGGGAGACCAGGACACACCTGTCAGTCTAGAAGCGTCTGCCTGAGCCCCCGCCCCTAACAACAACGATCGGCCTGTCAGAGGGTTTCCCCTCTGTCCGGTCGCACCCCCTCTGCCCAAGCCCGGCCAGGCAGCCAACCAGCTGGGGAGAAGAGATGGGACCTGAGGAGAGCAGGTAGCAGGTTAGGAGGTGATTGGCTACAGGACGGCGGTGTGTGGGTGGTGTTGAAAACACACGTACCTGTGTGGGGGAAGACAGGTCTATTCGGCCGAGTCCAAACGCTCTGTTTGCTGCTCTCTTGTCGAACACAGAAACCTCTGAGCCCTGCGGTGAAACAACACACTTCTCTAAGAACAGCTTTCTACACAAGAGACATCCTTCTACTGGTGGACACTGGGAGCTGCCCAGTACAACCACAGTCTTCGACTGGTGGACACTGAACTGCCCAGTACAACCAACCACAGTCTTCGACTGGTGGACACTGAACTGCCCAGTACAACCAACCACAGTCTTCGACTGGTGGACACTGGGAGCTGCCCAGTACAAACCACAGCTTAGTACTGGGATGTGCCCAGTACGTTTTGTGTGTATACCGTCAGTCTACAACATTAGATGCATGAAGCTGAAGGTCAGGGGTCAGCCTGGCTACGGGACAGTTCAGCAGGACGGTAGTTCCTACCTGCTCTGGGAACTCGTTTCCGTCCACCTCGTCACTGTTGGAGTGGCCGCCGGGACTCACAACATCCATACCATGGCTCTCCAAGATGGCTGCTTCTTCAGAAGACACAAAACTCACCATAACATATCAGGGTGTCAAAGTAGGGCTGGGCGATATATCGATATTACACCGATATTGTGATCAGGGACTAGATATCGTCTTAGGTTTTGGATATATCGCGATAGGGCATAAGTGTTGTATTTTCATGGTTTTAAAGGCCTGCATTACAGTACAGTGATGTAAAAGAGAAAAGTACTTAATTCACACAGTGTAGTATACAAACATAGGCTTTACCATGTGGGTATTTTATATAGACTATTTATTGAATAACCAGAAAACATGCTATATCTCGTTATCGTGTGACACACACACACACACACACACACACACACACACACACACACACACACACACACACACACACACACACACACACACACACACACACACACACACACACACACACACACACACACACACACACACACACTGTTTTGCTTGGCAGTGCATGCTGCGTATCCTTCATGGATAAACAAAGCTCTTGACAAAAGCCAAATGTATATTTGTAGTATCCTCTCAAAAGGCGCACACACGGTGTCTTTCTCCACACGCAGAAAAGTGACATACACATATATGAATACACATACTTGCACAGTATTAAGAGTATCAAAGGACAACAAGATATATATATATAGATGGATAATGACAATATAACATATAGACACAAACGGTGTCGGTTGGTGTGGATATTACCTATGTTCGCGCGGCGCTTCATCTCTTTGCGTCGGTTAGCAAACCAGTTGTAGACCTTCAGAGACGTGACCCTCTCCAGATCAGACAGCTTCTTCCCTGTCAGGAGGAGCCGGAGGCAGTTAGACATCCATCTCCCCCCCCACCCCCCTGCTGTGTGTGTGTGTGTGTGTGTGTGTGCGCGTGTGTGCATTTGTGTGTGCGTGTGAAGTGCAAACATTTGTTTCCATCTAAATACTCAACCTGCAACAAATCTATTCTCGTATTTTATGACAGTTTATATTTAGATCCCGGATTTATCAGCCGTGCAAACATGCCTCAACTGTCTGCCACGAGCGCGTATCTGTCACGAACACAGCATGCATACCGCAGCCGGATTATCTGCTGCGGTATGCATACACAAACATTGACTTTTGTCTTTAACGTGGAGACCGACGGTGGCTTGATGATCCCGGCGTGAGTTGATGCATTGGTATTGATTTCTGCAGCGTACCCCAGCTAGGGGGCAGAACTCTGCGGAAAAACGCGCCCTTAATGGCAGTTATTACAGGTCTGCTCCTTTTATGTACCAGCAGGGCAGGGGATGTAGACTAATCCTCACTAGTTCGGTCCACTACACGTGCCGCGGTACATTAAAGGAGCATAATTAGTGTTTTGGGCGACATCTGTGTTTGTCCTAGGACGCCTCCGTGAACAGGGGGTCTCTTGATCACCAATATCATGAGATTTAGCCGTTTCCTTTGGGGTCATGTGACTCCGGAGACTAGTTGTAACACAGCTTTCCTTTGAAAATAACAAAAGGAGAAAAACCACCAAAAAAAACACACTCCTGTAGGTTGGTGTCAAGTCTGGGCAGGCAGGCAGGCAGGCAGGCAGGCCTTACATTCAACGCCTGATGATTGTAAACACCGCTGTGATGCCCCTCCCCCCATATCCTGTTTGACTGTATGGTGTATCCCGTCTATGCGTGGTGCTGGCCGGTCCTACCTGGCTTCTGGATGACAGCGTTGCAGGCGCTCGCGATTTCCTCCCTCTTGGCCTCGTCGGGGTATTGGTTATCACTGAAGTAGCTACAGACACAGACAGACAGACCCTTAGATAGGACAACATCAACACATGTGCCACCCGTTTCATCTAAATGATTTCACGATTGATGATGAATTCACTGCACTTTGTGGGTGTGGCTTATGCTGCGTTCCAGACAAAGTCGGAGGTCAGAATTTACCGGTTGAATTTTCCGATCTCCAATCGCTTTAGGGGCACGACGCCAAATGTAATCAAAAAACATGGGTCGCGGTCAGCCGTGTTATGTTGTATATTTCCTAAGCCAGTAAGCCAGTGTTTTGGGCATTTTTGCACATTTTCCCGAGTAACCTTAGTGCAGAGAAGATAACTTTCAGAGATTGTTTACCGTGACCAGCTAACCGAATCACATTGGCGACATATTTGACATCAATCTACATGCAGAACGGGTATTACTATGCGAGTATGTATTATTTTAACTAAATATACTTTACGTTGCCTTTGTGACGTCAGACAACGTATTCTCCGTGAAGTCGGGGTAGATGGGTTCGCCCCGAGTTTAACAGTAGGAACTCCAACTTTGCGCGGCGTTCCAGGGAACCTTTTCTAGTAAGAGGTCGGAAATGTCTCGACTTCCGAGTTGTGTGGAACGCAGCATTACTATGACCCAACGTATCAGCGCCGCCGCCTCACCTCTCCATGACAGAAAGACACTCCTTCCTCCAGGTGAAGCGACTCCCCCTCCTCAGACGCGAGCCCCCTGGCACGGAGCCAAACGGGGGCGGAGTTTGGTGCCACTCCACCATCTCGTCCAGGGCCATCGGTGCGGGCCGCATGGCTAGAGTGGCCCCTGCGCACGCACACACGCACACGCGCGCGCACACACACACACACACACACACACACACACACACACACACACACACACACACACACACACACACACACACACACACACACACACACACACACACACACACACACACACACACACTTTTCAGTTTGGTTCTGGTGAATGCATCTGTGAGTACAGTGTGTGTGTGTGTGTGTGTCCGGTTTCAACTGTACAACTCTCGATCCTGGCATCAGCAGGCTGTAATTTAATAATATAATGAGTAGTTGTTCTACAATAGCATAGCACATTCCTTCCTACAGACGGTATGGGGACCGCCCAGTGGAAGTTACCACAGTCTTCTAGACCGACATGCGTTGCCTGCCACTAAAAACTCCTTCCTGAGGAAGGGCACCAGATAAGCCGGACTGTTCCCGTTTCATTTCATGTGTCATGTGGACGTTTTTTTGTGCAGCATAATCCAGTAAGAGTATAACTGTCCCTTTGATTAAATCAGAACAAATACATCCATTGTTATAAGGAACAGATACGCGAGAGACTCTGCAACTTACTTAATGTACATTCCCAGGAATTATTTTCAGTTTGGTATGGATTAGGACACTCTGTACTATTTTTAGAAACAGTTTAAATGGACCGCTTCAAGCATCATTCCCATGACACCGTAATGAAACATATAATAAATCTGCACCCTACCCTGTAGTATGGAGGTGTGTTTTACCTGGGTTGGTCTTCTCCAGCAGGTACCAGCGGTAGAAGGCCCGTTTCTTCTGGTCACTCAGATCTGATCCCTGCTGCACCAGCCAGTGGGAGATCCGGCTCTGACTAATTCCTGGGAAGAGACCAAAAACAGGGAATGTGCTTTTAGTTCAGTATTGCAACACACAGATGCCGTGTTCAAATTGGTACTATATAGTGCACTATTTAGGGCAGGCCTGGGGAATCTGTTCCACAAAGGGCCGGTGTGGCTGCAGGTTTTTGTTCAAACCAACCAAGAGCACACAGTTTGACCAATCAGCTCTCTGAAGACTGAGATCAGTTGATTAAATGAGTCAAGTCTGGTGTGCTGCTGCTTGGTTTGAACAAAAACCTGCAGCCACACCGGCCCTTTGTGGAACAGATTCCCCAGGCCTGATTTAGGGTGTCACCATTTTGTAGCGTCGTCCGAAATGTAAATGTAAATCTGGTTCCGTGTGTAGTTCACTACTTAACACCCATAACGCACCATGAAAGAAAATGTACAACGGATGCACAGTTATTTCCACACTATATCACATTTTCATCACATTAATCCAATAGAGAAGGTCGGCACATACTGGCTCTTATCGTTATGCAAATTAGCCATCTAACACGCGTAAGCTTGTTCATGCAACCAATACGTGTCACGCCGATAGATTCCCGGTGCATAATTAGTGCCTCTAATTCATTCATTCCGCCTACATTTGTTCCCTAAATAGTGTACTATATATATAGCGTTCACTTTATAGGGAATGAGGGCACAAGTGAGCCAATTCGCACACAGCACACATGTCAGATTTGTCGGTTTGACTGTTTGGTCACCTGTGTCAAGTTACCTCTACACTGGTCTGAGACACTGACCTGTTACCTGGGCGACCACAGCTTGCGAGATCCGCCTGTTTCCCAGGAAGTTCTTGATCTCCTCTTTAATCACAGCACTGTCCATTCTACAGAAGAAAGAAATAGAGACGGACACGGAGAGAGAAATGGTACGGTCACTTGTATTATGGGATGCGTTAGGGAGGAAACTAAGGAAAACATTCCATAAACGTGTATAAATGTGGACGTTAAATGAACTGAGACACAAAAGGCGTAAAAGAGTCGATTCACTAATGAACATCATTGTAATTAATTCAACTAATTGACTCATTTAATTAAACAAATTAACCGGTAGTATTTCAGTCCCTCACGGCTGAGTGGACATCTGTTCTTCTCAACACTTAATATAACGACGAAAGCACACATTTATAGGATTATGGATGTTTGGTTTGTTTAAGTCAATTCTCCAAGTAAGTCTTGACCAAACCGGTTCAAGCTAGTTTAGCCTGGTCCTTACCTCATAAGCTCTTCCACCTTCTCCTCAAATTCCAAGTCTTCCTCGCTGGTCTCGAAGCCGTAGCTCTGTGCCACCACACCGCCGCTGCTGCCAATCATGGCGACGGGAAACCTCGGAGGAGACAGCTTCCCGTTGGCCATGGCGACCAGACCGTTCTCCGTCCCCGCCGCTGCCATGGCGACGGGCGTGGTGGTCGTCGCCAGGAGGGGCGGCGAGGTGCGGTAGAGGTTACTGGGCGTCGGCGAAGCCCCATTTCCGGGGAAACAGGTCTGTGTGGCGGTGGAGGTGGTGGAGGAAGAGGAGGAGCGTGGCGGTGGCGGGCGGGAACGGGGGCTGGGCAGACGGCTGTGCTGGCGCTCCAGGCGCTCCAGGGTGTCGAGGGCGTGAACGATCTCCGCCTGCGTCATGCCAGAGCGCCATAAGCGCTGCAGCAAGTCGATCTGCTCGATGGTGAAGCGCGGCTCCTCGCAGGGATCGGACATCCTGGTGCGGACAGGGGTCAAATGGAGAGGGCAGAACATAGGTAGAGCTTAAGAGTATGTTAAACCACCAGTTTTACCAGGAGAACAAAAAAAACATGTGAAGGAAGAAAAAACGGACACAGGTGCCAGGGGCGTCATCACTCGCTCGAGCAAAGGGTGTACAGCCAACAGCAAACTGCCACTCTGGAAAGTGTTTTTGGCAAGAAACGGTATCGTATTTTACAGAGAATTTCCCCCGTTTAACAACTTTATACAATTTAGAAAAAGAAATGGCACTGAAATGTTCAGCAACACTTTGCGAGATCCAAACTGAACGGGTTTCAAGTGAAACAAAGTGATAGACCGACCAAAGCAGTGATGTCTCGTTGGTAATTGAGTTGTGCCAACAGTGCAACACCTATTCACCACTTGTTTCCCTGTGTGTCCTCATTAGCTCGTTGGCATAGACTATTTATTTATTCAATTACCAGAAAACATGCTATATTGTGATATATTTTGTTATCGAGATAATAAATTACGTATAAATCGGGATAGAAGATTTTGGCCATATGGCCCAGCCCTAGCCACCAGCCAATCGCTGCTAGATTTTGGCAGGTAACAAAAATGCAGGGTCACATATTAAAACAATTGCTTGGCCGGTAGATTTTTCCACTCTGGCAGGTAAAAAGACGAAATGTGAGTTGGACCCCGGCCTAACCCTGCCTGTTCTAGTGCCTTGCTCTACACAGCAAGATGTCCATGGAGTAGATGGAGGAGGAGGAAGAGGTTTTTTGAAGAAGTATTTTTAAAGTGTTCCACCTCCAGCGTGTGGGAAGATGATCACCCAGCAGAGGAGAAGACCTACAACACTGATGGTAGAGAACCCATTATCTTCTGCGCGCACACACACACACACACACACACACACACACACACACACACACACACACACACACACACACACACACACACACACACACACACACACACACACACACACACACACACACACACACACACGCACGCCTCGTAATATTTGATTTCTGTGCAGGCCTAGCTGCTCAGTGCGTGTTCACTGCACATCGTATTCACCAGCTGTCTGCCTATTGTATACAGACACCACTTTAACCTAAACAAGAGCTGAGCTTTACGACTGCACTCGAACCGACTGCAACGCGGAACCAGATATTACAATCTTGAAACCCCGCTGGATATAAGTAATAAAGTACTGATGGCTGTGTAGATTATCTATAGCTTACCCTCACTCTCCCTCTCCCTCCCCATGGCCACGTGTTAAAGATGGCTTCACTGAAACCAACCAACCAACCGACTCGGCACCATTCCTATTCAACACTGTAATAACTGCAATTAAACCCCTGGGGAAAAAAAAAAACACGTTTAAGCGACATTACCGAGGAACCACCCAAAGCTAGGCAGAATCCCAAGCTAATGATCCAGTCAGGGGTCTGGGTGCGTTTCCCAGCGCTAGGCAATGCTAACGGCCGCCGAGTGCTGAGTCAGTAAGAGCTGAGCCGACAACAGAAGATGGAAACTACAATGACACCCGCCGACGAGCGCCCTTTCATTTACGCCGCGGATCTCCTTGAGATGTGTGCAGAATGTCTGAGGAGACCGGCGTGACGATCACATGACCTGGGATGATTAATTACTCGCCAAACCCCAACGGACTATTAAATCAACATCAGAGAGAATACATTCACTAATACATCACTTAGGTTAATTGTATTTGTTTGAAGGGGCTATCTCTTGGGCGTGTGTGTGTGTGTTAATAATAATGTGCCACTTTGTTTTCTCTATAGACAGGAGGGGAATCAATCCAAGCAACCAGCCAGCCAATCAAATCGCACCCTCTGACGTAACAACGCTGCGTCTTTTCACTCAGCCATCAGGGATGGGCCCTCAGACAGGCCGGTCCGTTCATAGAAGGAATCAACCTAAGTAGATTTCAAATGATTAGTGTGGGTGAAATCCTGTGGATGTGATCCTGCTGCTGTGTGTTTGCTGTCCTGTAAACGCAAACAGACAGACGGTGGGAGGGCTATAGCTTCCCTCATTGGAAAATCCTTTAGCTGTGTGTGTGTGTGTGTGTGTGTGTGTGTGTGTGTGTGTGTGTGTGTGTGTGTGTGTGTGTGTGTGTGTGTGTGTGTGTGTGTGTGTGTGTGTGTGTGTGTGTGTAGAGTATCAACCCATAGTAGCACATCGAGTATCAGTTACAACATTTAGCACCTAGGTTGTTCATAGCAACCACTAAAGTGTCGAGTGCAGTCAGCTGTGTAATGTATACATCCCTGACCACTTCAGTGGGCGGGACAGGCGACTTGATTGACACCTGATGTAGGGGCGAGGAAAAATACGTGCTATGGCATTTAACCTCGCTGTAAAAACACCAATGGGTTTGCACAAGTGGCGCCATTTGGACTTATAATAAAATACCATGTAAAAAAAAAAATTTCCACAATACACATTTGATACAGCAACAAACAAAATGTTTGTCGTCAAGTTTTGGTTGTCAGACTTTACCTAGTTTACCTCGACGCAACCGATAGACTGACTGTTAATCATTAATAAAGGGCATGCAAGTTAACCATCAAGCTCAAATGATATGTCCTGCAGTATACATGCTCTACAGCCCAAGCCTAACCTCAACATAATCATAATAATCATGATAATAATAATCATAATAATAACCCATTCCTGTTCAAATGGCTGCTGTTGTGTTTTAAATGAAATACATTATTTGGTTTCGGGAGCCTCTCCAGCCGTCAGAGGGAAGTCAGTTTCTGCACTTCAGCAGAAAAACCCAAAAGACGTGTGTGTGTGTGTGTGTGTGTGTGTGTGTGTGTGTGTGTGTGTGTGTGTGTGTGTGTGTGTGTATCCTGCTAATAGGAAGGTAGGTATGCCCATGCCTACTGGTATCAACCACCTGTGAAATTCAGCACATTTGCACACACAAAAAAAACAAAAACTTCCTAAACCGGCCGGCTGTGTGAAGGAGGGAAAGTTGTAAAGTCAGACAGATGTGGACACCAGATGTGTTTCTCCCCACTCCTCCCGCCCCTCTCTCCCCCCCTCTCCCTCCCTCACTGTCTGTCTGTCTGTAAGCAGCACTGATCACTCACTCACCCCCCACCCACCCTCCCTCTCCAGCCACAGACAGACACACACCTCCCTCTCCCCCCCCCCCCCCTCTCTATCTGTCTGTCTGTGTGTTGGTAAGCAGCACTGATCACTCACCCACCCCACCCTCCCTCCCTCCCTCTCCAGCGACACACACACACACACATACACACACACACCCCTCTCTATCTATCTATCTATCTGTGTGTTAGTCAGCAGCACTGATCACTCACCCCCCCCCCCCCCCCAGCGACAAACACACACACATACACACACCTCCCTCCCTCCCTCCCTCTCTCATAGCTCCGCACAGCGGGCCGTCCCGCCGTCCCGCCGGCCTCCAGGGTGTGTTCCCTGGGGAGGAGAGAGCGGGAGGCCACGGTGCGGCGGCGGCGGCGGCGGGACGGAGCTGAGCCGGCCCTCCCTCCCCCGCTAGCTGCCCTCCCTCCCCCGCTAGCTCCCCGCCGCTAGCCGCTAGCCGCTAGCTCCTACCTGGCTGACTGCTGCATCCGTGGCCGCCGACCTCCGCAACATCTAACGGGCAGACGGCTTCGGTCCCTGGGGCTCCCGGGGCTAACATGCACGTCCGGTCCGGTCCGCTCACAGCGCTAGTTGGGCTCCGGCTCGGCGGCGAGACTGGTTCGCCTTTGTCCCACAGACAGGAGCCATATTGACATAGTGGCGCAATGCTTTCTGGGAGTTGTAGTCTTCTAAGTGGGGGTGGGGGTGGTGGTGGTGGTGGGAGCCGCTGGATAGACGGTCTGACTCGACGTCTGTCTGTCTTCCTCTCCTTTTTCTTCTTCTACTACTACGTCTTCTTCTCCTCCTTCTTCTTCTTCTTCTTCTCCTCCTTCTTCTCCTTTTTCTTCTTCTCCTCCTTCTTCTTCTTCTCCTCTTAGTGTTGAAAAAACAACAACATGTCGGCTCTTTAGCGCCCCCCTCTGGACAGGAGGAGGAATCAGGGATCCTGCTTCTCATAGAAAACCCACAAACCCACAAACCAATGAAACCAAACTAACTAACTTTAAGGAAAATCTATACATCATTTTTTTGTATTTTTTAGAAATTAATAATTATTATTTATATATTAAAAAAAACTAATTTAAATTAAAGCGCTCATCCCCTGATCATTTACCAAATATGTTTTAAAACTCATTTGTAGGCCACCCCTTCACCTCTCCGTGCTTCGTTTAATATTGCTCCCTGTTCTCTGTATGTTGATGTGTTTCTGTCAGCTGATCATACCTCCCATTCCTACATCATTTAAAATAAATGATGTACTATTTAATCTTGCATGCCCTATTCTCATCCTTGTAATTGTTTCCTCCTCCTTGTCTTTCCAACCACCTTTCAGATGTGATACAAATGTCATCCCTTAACTTCCTCGTCACGCACGCTCTGCCATTTGCTCTTATTATTTCTCTTCATGAGAGTTTTGCTTCTGCTTTACTGAAGTCTGTGTTTACCTCGATCTGGTCTCCTTTGGTTGCATCTTTTGCACATTGATCAGCTTTTTCATTTCCACTAACTCCTGAATGCGCTGGAGCCCATACAGGCTTAACGACTATCCCGATCCTATGGATTCTGAGCAGTGATGGTAAAATGTCACACACACAACATATATTGCCTGACTTATGAGAACTGCAGACTCTTCAATACAGCACATGAATCTGAACTTCATAAAAGTACGACGTGGTCTAACTTCCTCTGCTCACTGTAATGCGAGGCATATGGCCGCCATCTCCCCTGTATTCAAGATCTAAGAGTGAAGACCTTTTGTTGTCCCGGAGGGGCCATTGGTTCTGCCGCAGTAGCAATAAAAAAGACAACAACGCAGGGTGAGACACACATACATAACCACTCATAATAATAGTGCATATGAAAACAGGAGTATAGGTGGACGCATGAAGTACAAAAGTTACAAAATGATATTATATGAATATAAACTTTATATCTGTTAGTTTTGACTAATGGTTATTTGAGGGCATGGGAACTTCAATTCTAAATGCAGAGGGTGGGTACTGTCAGATATACACTGATAAATTACTATTATTGTTATTATTTTCATTGCAAAATTAAATTCTGGTCCAACAAATGCTGCCCCTATCTTTCCACTTTCTTCCTCTTTAGACCCATCTGCAAACACATTAAGAAATCCATAAAATGTGGATTTGATATACAAGTCGACACCGGCGATACTTTCCCCTCCCTACAGCCGGTGGTACCGCAGGATGTACATCCGTTGCACTGTAGTCCTTCCCTAAAACCCCCATTTCTGACGCCTGCTTTTCCCCACACCCATCCAAAACATTTTGTAGTTTGTTTCTCTTTCTCCCAACTTGGTTCTGGCATTATTTTTATTATCACTGTGCCCTTCTTAATTAACCCAATAGGTATCTGCAAGTTGTTTCTATCCCTTTCTAAAGGCGTTTCCCCCATGCATGCACGCATCCTCAAGGTCTGGGCTTGAAAGACATCCAGCTTTTTGTTTTAATGTGTGGTGTTTGCTGCCGATCCATATGCCACACTACCGTAGTCCAATGTGGATCTCATGAGGCAAATATAAATGGATTGCAGTGCACATCTCTCAGCTCCCCAGCCAAACATCTCATAACATGAATAATTGTTTTTCATTTAATGATTTTCTTATTCATGTGTTCCTTCCAAGTCAGCCTTGAGTCAAACCACACCCCGAGGTATTTTAAATGAAATTTCAATTCCAGCTCTCTTTCACATCAATTCAGATTTATCTTGTTTCCTATCTTCCTACGTGTGGTGAGGAGTAAACTTTGGGTCTTTTCTACTGCAAATCTAAATCCCCGCTGCACCGACTCTTTAACTCCATTTATTGCCTCTTGCAACTTGGCTACAATACGGTCAACAATTTACCCTCTCTTCCCTAGAGCGCCGTCATCCTGCAAAAAGTGATTTCCCAATGTCCACGCCTATATTTGAATATACATCATCAATCATAATGGAAAATAACAATGGACTTATCACACTCCCCTGGGGTGTGCCATTCTCAACATGGTGTTTTGCTGACACACCCTTATCTCACTTGACTCTATCTTCCAACAAGAAAATTGTTCTTCCTCCAACACCATGCTTAGCAAGTTTGATTAACAACCTCTCTCTCGACTTCATATCGTCGGCCTTC
>JAOPHQ010001876.1:0-32540 GCA_030340625.1 Merluccius polli | reverse complement strand
TTAGAAATGCCTGTAGCCTGGTTAAAGAACAAGATTGCCCCGTGTGCCAAGTAAAATTCAAAAGGCATAGGATAGCACTGAGTCATTTAAGGGCGTTTTTATTTAGTCAGGTGGGTTTTCTTTTTCACAAACAGACATGTGTGTTAATTTTATTTCATATAATTAACAATTAATTATAACAAAAACAATCACATCTTTTTTTGTGACACATTTTCGGAGGTGATTTGGGGTGTAAATGGCCAAATGTCTGTAGACATACTTTGTAAATGCTTCTCAAACTATATTTTATTATTTTTTATATACTTGGAACACTAACCACAGCACAGCATTGACACAGGTTTTCTTTTCATCCTGGTGTGCAGAGGGCAAGAAAAGCTGCACCGAGTAAAAGTTACCATGTCCGTAAATCATAGCAAACAACCACAGGCTTGCAGGTTTTTCTTCTTTTCTTCTTACGCGGATTCTCTCTATCTGGTAGATTGTTTCTTGCCTATCATGCTCAGCCTCCCACAGAAACACATTAATGTCACCGCATTTACAACAAGACACCATTGACTTTTTTGACGTCGTGTGCATGTATAATTTGGCTTCATTTAAACGGCCTCAAAGGGCCTACACTTGTCTTCCTCAGCCGCCGACCCTCTAGGTTCGAGACATGTCTAGTCATGCCTCTCTGGTGGTCTTCAGTGAGTGAGTGAGCCCTAAACCACACATTCTGGAAGCTGTGTGGTTTCATAGACATCCATTTCATGACATTTCATAGTCATTTTATCCATAGAAGTTTTGGTAGAGTTGAGTAGTTTACCAATTTAACTGGCTACTGGTTTAGTTAATAACACATTCATTTTGGTGCTTATTACTTATTTTCCGGATCATTCTTGGTGGGGTTAATCGCTTGCCTAAAAGGTAGGTTAAAAGATATTCCTGCTATACTTTTACTCTCCATATTCAGTGGGCATATGGTATGTGAAATCAAAGTTATTTGCAAACTGTTTGACGTTCAAACAAATAATTTCTCCCCCTTTTTTCATCTCTCTCTCCCTCTCCCACACCCTCTCTCCCTCTCCATCGTCCTCTCTCTCCTCCTTCTCCCTACAGACTATCCATGAACACCGATTTCAAGCACCAGACCTTCAGGATGCCAAACATCGGGTTCCAGAACCTTCCTCTCAATATTTACATTGTGGTGTTTGGGACGGCCATCTTCGTCTTCATCCTCAGCCTGCTCTTCTGCTGCTACCTGATAAGGTAAGCGGCGCCAGAGATGCCTCCACTGCTTTCACTTCATGCTACTACATTGGTTAGACTCTGGTTCGAAGTTTGGCTTTTGTCTCATGTTACATTGATGTTTTGGGCTTGTGAGGCCAAAGTTGTTTTGTGTAAATTATTGTGCTGCTTAAATGTGCTCAGAAATGGAGAATATGAATACCAGCCTTCATTCATTCTGAGCATTTTAATTGTCTTGTACAGTCAGCCATCCATACAACAATCCAGCATTCATAATGGCGATGGGCACACTAAGTCGTTTTGAAGTGCTTGCATAGATCCTAACTTCATGACTATCGGCTGTTTGGCATTAAATGTGTTGTTACACAGCACTCTATTCACGCCCATTTTATGTGAATCCGGTCATAATATTTTCCTTTTGTTTTCTTTAGGCCAACGTGATGATGAATTAACACAAACACTTATTCTTCTCTATGCCCATCCCTGAGGGCGTAGAGAAGAAAGAGGCATTTACACAATGAAAAAGCGGCATTGAGGCTTCACACAAATTCAAGCTCTGTATTTTCACATGCCACACATGTCACATGTCAGTTGTATGCATTCCATATTCAGAATGCATTGTCTTTGATTCTCATGACACAGAACAGACACTTAAATTTAACCTTTGGCGACGGCAGGGTATTTACTTACTGACATGACGAAGCAAATATACATTATTACATTACATTTATTACATTGTTATGTAATTAACTTGTTTTTAACAACTATTGGTTTTCGTACATCACCACTACTTTGTATCTCAAAGTAACTTTTAATGAAATTGTAGATAGTAGGTGCTAAGTTATCGATTATAGGTAAGTTATATAATTATTATTATTATTATAGATTAAATGATAGCGTACAGATAAATGACTTTACCCCGGTGAGGCTTTATTATTTATTTTTACCTGTGTCTAATCTTGACCCAACAATGAGGTCAATTCAGTACCATTGCTCAACACTAAGCTGCGCCTCGCAGCAACAGTATGTCGAGTTGAGCACGTTCATTTAAAAGACCACAAACGATTTGCCCAAGATTGGTGCATATTCAATACTAACATATCCTGAGGGACTGACACATAAATGTGCGATAGTGTCAACCGTATATTGATCTGTTAAAGGTATAAAATGCATATAATTCCTGAATGATATTCAATTCACGTGAATGGGAAATTAAATCGCTTAAGCGTAACACACCTAAGAGGTTAAGGGGGTAAAAAATGAAAGGAGTCACCTGACCACCTGACTGTGAACGCAATGTGCCCAGAGTGCGTTTCATTCTTCTTATTATTATTACATTATATTATATTATATTGTATCGTATTATATTATGTTACGTTATTTTTAATTATATTTAATTCATTATTTGTAAATTATAGTCAAAGGGAGGACCAACTGGTCTATTTTAATACCCCCACCTCCAATACCAAACACATCAAATCAAATGATGATCTCTCACCCTTTGACTCCCCCTGACCCCTGACCCCATGCGAGCGTGTGCACCCTTACATGCTGAATGTCAGTATCTCTGCTAGTGTGTGCTGCCTGTTTTGCAGATTCCTCTCACACTGCAGCGAGAGGTTAAGGTTACTTGTTATGGAGGTAAATCTCATACAACTATGAATCTCTTATCTCTCCTGCTCACACTGTGCTCCCCTTACAACCTTCCCTCCTCAAACACATACGCCCTCTATTTTCTGCTCTGTGTCCAGACTCTTCCATTCTCTCTCTTGTTTACTGCGGTTGTTTGTTGTGGTTGTTTGTTTGTTGTTAATTGTTCTTGCCTGAGTGAAACTGTCACACGTGTACATTTCGCATCTGTGTGGCTCATAGATTTTCAATTTTGCAAGCCTGTTAAGGTTACATTAGTAGCTAAAATGTATGGTTTTTGCCATGTCTTTGTGTGTATTAATTTATCTATGTACATTTTTATATATTTACATTTTTATATATTTTATTTATACCACAATAATGTTCCAAAGGTGTGGATTATTTTTCAATAACAGGACACCTCTGCCTTTTAATGCGCTACAAATCCAACATTAACAACAACGGTCAAATACAACTATCGACCAGATGTTTCCTCGACAGCGTAAAAATCACAGGCTGAAAGCAACATGGAAGAATATTTCAATTTCAGCTGATTAAGTTGATAAAAAAAACAATACACTTATAGATGAATGTAACTAATACCCAATCATTAGTGGTAACTGTGATATATATTGGGTATCTGGCCTGTCCTGTTATTGGAAACAAATGTACTTTGGCGGTGTTAAGCAACCTTGGCTTCGCCCCATCATTCGGCCGCATTATATTTTCCAATAACGGGTCAGCCCATCGTGGTTTATTCCTTACCTATTCAACTAAACATTCAGCAGTTTAATAAAAAAGACAAACAAAGCCCTTGATGAATCTGTGCACACATGTTAAAATAATGACATGCCTCAATTTAATATATGAAGTATAAGATGTATACCAACTGCATTAACAGCTAAAATATTTCCCTTGAAATATTGAACTTCTGGTAAATGTTCCCATATGCCCCATCCTATTCTGTTTTCTAACTAATTACAGATACTGTACAAATATATATTGTTTCCTGTACAAAGTACACTGATGCAAAATAACCTTGAACGATAGAAGCATCAAGCATGTTAAATGAACAGTGGTTAATGAATTGAGATGTACACAACAATATGTAAAAAGGTATTTAATAACATTAATTTCACTGTATCTGTATGACAAAACCATGCTGTACATTTAAAACACTGGCATCAAGAATGTATGACATTGTAAGAAGGCCATATTTGATTTTCTATTCCATCTTTCAGGATAATATTGGTTAGATAGTTGTCTGTGTTAACTTTTTATTTCATCACATCACTTATCTAATCCAGGAGATTGTTTTCTCTTCCATTCTTTCTAGATTACGGCACCAGGCCCACAAAGAGTTGTACGCATACAAACAGGTAAGACACACACACACACGCGCACCACGCACGCACACACACACACACACACACGCACACACACACACACAATCACACTGTAGTGAAAAAACAGCATCCAATCAGTGGGAGCTGTTTCTTTATCAGTTAGTGGGTATCACTATATATATTTGCAGATTACAGAACAAACACACTTGAGCGCAATCTGAAACATTTTGGAACATATGAAAGCTTTTGTCCCATTTGAAATGTGTACATTAAAGTCTCTTATAAGCAGATGTAATTATGGTTGGCGCAATGTCGCAACACCGCGGTGTTGCCAAGGCAACCGCAGAGGATAACAAACAACCGCCATAACTGCAAAAAGAAAAGAAAAACGCTATAATCCACATTTAAATGTTATTTTATTTTTTTCTTCAATTGACTCTTTTCCCACATCAAAGTTTGTATATTTAATGTAGATTTAAAATAAAGCCCCAGTCTAATTTGAATTGCAGCACCAACCAGCACCAAGACACAACGCAGCAGCAAAACACTCATTATGTGTCGACCGCCTTATAAGGAACAGGGCTGCGCAATGGACCATTTAATATAGGTTCATTTTATTTTGACAACAAATGTCATGGTATAGCCCAACTAAATGTAAACAAAGGCATATGATCGTGAAAAACTATAGGTTTGAAATGGCATCTCCAACATGAAGATAAAAATAGAAACTTTCTCAAACACTAATCACATAGCAGGCAGCCCTAGAATGGCCCAGTAAAAGGCTGATATACATTCCTCATAGCATCCGGGTTATGTTATACCGCCGCCTTGATCCACCATGGGTTGCCTCAGGGGAAACCACTAGAGCAGCAGCCCCAGGTGGTACTCATATTACTGGCTGATTGCCGACATGCATACCACGAGTGTGAACTGTTTGTTCTCAGTAATTGACATTAGATTAAAGGTTTGTGGGTTTGTGATTTATCCCCATGTCTACTTTCTCTACCCAGGTTATACAGAAGGAAAAAGTCAAAGAGCTAAATTTGCACGAGGTAAGTACCAACGAGGTGAGAATATGATTTTCCTAAATCATATTCACATAATGGTTGTTATTCCTCTCGTAGTCGAATCGTCGGCAAAACACAGGACCATTCCATTCGGGCTATAGGCGGTGCTGAATGTATATGTCAATAAATCATGATATATAGCCTATTTTCTGTATAAATATCAAGTGCAAAACACTGCCGCCGCAGCACCGTGGCACGTCTATGACACAAGTGCCGCCCCTAGCACTCATAGGAAGCGTCGCGTCAACAGGAATATAGTCGTCTCCGGAGCAGAAGGAAAACAAAAGAAAAGAAAAAAGCGCCTTTTCGGCGGCACTTGACACGCGGCGACGCTGTGAAATAGGACAGTGGCGTGAAGTGTAGCGGGGCTGGATCAATTGAGCAAAAAAAAAGAAAACAACATGATTCGACGATCAGTCGACTATAGGCAAGACTTGACGAATCAGACGTAAATGATGTAGATGTGAGAAGATGTAAATTCTTAGTCGGGGACACCCCTAGTCTGCTACCAAGAACGTCTTCCTCCACAACAACAACATACCTTTAATGCATTACTCGGAAGTCAGAAGACTATCTCTTGTTGAATTCACTTGAAACTGCCACGTGGCACCGATGCCTTGTATTACGATCCTTAAAATATCATTGCCAACATCCAAACATTACATATCCACGGATATTCAAAGCCTTCTGCAATGCCTACAAGGGTTCAACACCACCGTCTCCCCGGGGCATTTGCCAGAGATTACTACTACAATGACTTGGGTTTGTCTCAACATTTTCATCGTGCAGCACAGCCTCATTTGCCTTGTGTTGGGTTTTGAGTACAACATTGAGAGCTACTATAAGAAATGTAGCCCAGCAACATGTTTCTTATCAGTAATATGCCATTGGAGCATACATTGAGCTACAGAACTATCCAACCTGTCAGACTTGACAGGCTGCTTTTATCAACCTGCTGATTCCAACAATGTACTCAAAGTGTGCCATAAATGCTGTATGCAGTGTGCCAGAAATATGTAAAAGAGCTTTCACTCCTTTCCGAGGATTTACATGTGTTTGTATTGTTGAGAATAGAAGATGTCATGATATCATGATAAGATGTGGATCTTTTAATTGTAGTGTTTAAGCAAAACTACTTAAAGGTGCTGTCAGTAAGTTTTAACAGCTATTATTGTAGTGTCATTTGTTAGAAATGGCATAGCCACCCGTCAGCTATCGGTGAATGAAATGTCTTGAATTGACTGCGCAGGCCTCTGTATGAGCCAATTCACATTTTACAAATCCAGACATCTCATCCCTGATTGGTTTGTGGAATCCATCTTGCCTGGCAATCAGGTGCGTGAATGCAACACTTCTCAATGGAGGAGATATGTAGGGATGGAGGGAGCAGAGAGGGAAGAGACGTTTTCTTTTGGTTGTATAGTTTCAAAATCGTACTCTTCTGCTCTTCTCTGCTCTCTCTCTACAACTGTTGAATCTTACCAACGGCACCTTTAAGTACATTCGATGTGATTGTGTTTGCTAACCAAACAATAGCATTTATCACTCTTCAGATGGAGGCATTTTGTGTGTAGCAAGTATTTTACTTATTTTTCAAATAGTTATCTAAGAATACAAGTCTTATGAAGTAAAAGTGTGCCTGCATCATTGTAGAAACAATGATATCCGAGCAATGTAATGCAACAAACTCACTTTCTTGATCTACAGATATGTGCAGTGTGCTTGGAGGAGTTTAAACAGAAGGATGAGTTGGGAATCTGCCCATGCAAACATGCCTTTCACAGGAAGTAAGTAGAACAGGTCACACAGTGCCCAACAGTGTTGGGCAAGCTACTTGATGTCTGACGGCAGACTTTAGATTGTTTAACTATCTTTCACTTCAAATTTACTTCGGCCAAGAAGAAGTCGACGTTACGATAGCATCATCTTCCCATTGTCGTATCCCTCCTTGGCCAACAGCGAACACAAACACGGTAAACTAAACACTTTTCCCGTAGCCGGTGGAAAAACAAACTAAAATGTCCTGTCCGGACACAAACATCCTTTGATAAAGTGTCTGTAAAGGTTTAAAATCAAACCCATGTCTGGCCACTTTAGAAATACATTTGTTAAAATCGTCTTCTGAAACCTCCATCTTACCACCCGCAAATGGGATTCTCTTCTGAAGAATATCTCTGTAACAAAACAGGAAACACTGCGTAACTCTGCCCCTCGCTCTTTCTAGTTTCCTGCCCCGGCGCTGTGTAGTCTCCCCCCAGAAGTTTGGCTAATCTCTATAGAGATTGGGAATAACGTGTGGCCTACCTTTGTGCTTCCTCTTTGCCTCTTTGTCAGGGCTGGTCCACCCAAAAATAGTCTTTCAAATCAAGACTAGAGGCAAATAATTGAAATGGCAACAAACACGCTGCTTGTGGCTATGCCTCTGAGCATTGCTGCTTGAATTGTTATAAAATAACAACCAGAAGTACTGTGGTCGATATTCATTAATGTTCAATACTAGTTCAATCACAATCATCCGTTTATTAGCAAGCAGTCGGCTCTAAGCGGGTGGCTCAGTGAAATTGTCCAGGCTGCCCTCTTGTTAAAGAAATAAAATATGAGACTGTAATGACAGATGGAAACATATATATATATATATATATATATATATATATATATATATATATATATATATATATACTGTATATATATATATATATATATATATACTGTATATATATATATATATATATATATACTGTATATATATACTAGTGGTGGGCCGTTATCGGCGTTAACACGCTGCGATAACGCGAGACTTTTATAGCGCGTTAAAAAAATATCCCCGTTAATCTATTCTCAAAGTTGGGTTGGGAGCTGGGTCTATACCGGATTTCCCCCCCCCCCCCCATCAGTCGTAGGTCCAGGGTGGGTTACGATCGCGCAGACTTACTTTTAGTCATTATTTAGGTAGCAAACACATATTATGAATGCCTTAGACAGAATTCAAATGAGCCATTTTAATCTAGATTAATCTAGATTAATTCCAAGATTACAGTGAGATTAATCTAGATTAAACAAATTAATCTATGCCCACCACTAATATACACATACACACACACACATACATAGAGTTAAACTACAGTTAGAGATTTACCCCTGCTTGTTCTCCAACCTTGAACCTGACAACCTGTCCTTCTTCTCCCCGCCCCCCCTCCCTGGTGTGTGTGCGTGTGCGTGTGCGCATCCAGGTGCCTGATCAAGTGGCTGGAGGTGAGGAAGGTGTGCCCGCTGTGCAACACCCTGGTTCTGCAGCTGGCCCAGCAGGCCGGCACCCCCCTCGGACCCCCCCCACACAACAGCCACTTCCTGGGGTGGAGAACCTGGTGTAGCCACCCCCCCCCCTCCCCCCGATCTCCTTCAATGGCTCTTGAGTTTGCCTTTCTGGATTCCTTGACCTGCGTTGTCGGTGCCCGCTGGTAATGTACTACACACTCCGTTGATCCTGTCCTATCGTTGTTGTTTCACGGACAGTGAAGAAGTCGACATTTGCTTCTCAGCCAAGAATGGTTCACAACCAAAGCACTTTGTTGGGGACGCCGGCAGAATGCGAGCAGAAGAAGAAAAGATAACCACAAAGCCAAGAACTAGAAAAACGTATTTTTTTAAAATCTTTTTTTTTGTTTGTTTTTGACAAGCACTTTATGAAAACTGAACCTTAATGGCTTGTGATGGAAGTAGCAAGGTTCTATTTTATTATCATTTTTAATTATTTTTTCTTAATATGTACAGAGCCATGAGTGTTTTCATTTCATTCTTTTTTAAACTTGTTTCAGATTTTACATTGATCTCAAAGGGACAACCGTATTTTCAATATGTCACAGAAAAGTGGGGAATGATTTCAAACTGGTAGATACAAAAATATCCAACAAATAATATCTAACAAAAATGTGAATTGGGGTCGAAGATTTGTATGTGTCGCAACCCAGAACTGATTTTCAGGTATACCTCTGACACACACACACACACATACACACAAATACAGACAACGAAAGTATGTGTATTTAAATTATATTTTATAATGAAGGCTTTACAATTCAATTTAACCGTATTAACAGTTAGCAGGAATTTGTTACAATTTGGTTACTTTTTTTTATGCTTGGCTTGTCTTCCACACAATGTTGATGTCCGTCCGTATTTCAATTGGAGGAAAACCTTTGCATGCCACATTCATTGTCTTGGGACATTCACTGTAATACATCTATGCTATGAAGAAAAAAATGACTGTGAATGTATTATTTAGATGAGACCGAAGAACAAATTCTGATTGGCTACAAGTAAGTAAATACTGCCTAAATACTAAATACTTTTTTAACTCCGTTCCACAAGTCTGACACTAAATGGTTCACAGGCTGAAAATGAATATGCTCCATATAAAGTTAACACGTATGCGTATGCAGTTCAGCCAGGGGGGTGAGAACCAAGCAGGACCTTGCCACCTTTGCCAACACTTTAACATGCTGTGTTAGTGTTGTAACCCACACACTATGTTACACAGTGTGAACCAATCAGAAGCCTGTCAGAACAGCTGTGCTCAGCGGTTTCATTCATAAAAACAAGCGCAACATTGCTGCTGATCAGGGCCCTACAGTCGAGTGGCTTCTTCTCCTGCATGCTTCACCACACTTGTTTTTGTTGTTATACACTGCACATGATATAAGTATATATATATATATATATATATATATATATATATATATATATATATATATATATATAATGTTCCATTACAACACATTATTGGGTCAAAGTGCTAAAGATATGTTAGTTTGGAAAGTTTGGTTTTGTGCCACACAGTCAGCCTCTGAAGAGTGGTTATGATTACATTTTTTGCATTATTTGCCTTTAATGTTATTGCATTAAAATAATCTATCTAATTATCAACTTTTTTACAAACAGCTGATTGCTGACAGGCCAACAAGCATAAGGTTCTTATTTGTTGGTATGGCTTTAGTGATATATACTTAAAGAGCTGTTGTCCAAACTGGCATCTCTACTTATATTGATATATATAACCACAGAAAGCATGAACATGAAAGAACGCGAAACATCGAGTTAGCCTCGGCCCCTCCCCTATAACCTTACAGTTATAGGAGATTGTTCTTGAAGGTTCTGCAAGTTGAGATGGCCCCTCATAAGTCTCCTCTGTTCAATTAATATGTTCTTCCTGGGCGTGTTTAACAGCAAGAATGGAATAAGTGCTTTATTAATCATCTAGCTAGCCAGATATGAACAAAGGTGCTGCCACTCTGCCCATCTCATCAAGACGTCACATCACATAGCAGTCCTTCAAAAGGCCCCTTTCTTGTACTTTATAAGTTTGATCATAACAAGTTAACAATTTGATATGGTTGACATTAACTGGATAACACGATGCAGCACATCCCTCTGTTGAAACTCTTGTTTTTGTTGATGATTGTAATATGAATGTGAAGGCGCTGCTGTGTGGGAAGTGTAGATGTGTTCTGTTTTTGTTAAATGTATACTGTACTACAGAAAGAAATGGTAGCCAGAGGCTAAAACTGCCATCTAACAATCTAACAGTCATTCATTGCACCACGCGGTTTGTGGGTTTTCTTTCAGCTAAAATCGCTGCCGTCCTGTTTAATAGTGAAGGTTGGAGATGTCCCTATTCTCGCAAAACAGGTATAAGTAACAAGTGTTTTGAGAAGGGCTAATAGACACAAAGCAGGGACACGTAATGGAAATGGCTATGGAGAGGTATTTTCACCCTTGGACGACTACATCATCAGTACCGTCGTGAAACAACATTGTGTGACTGAAATACCGATCATCTTTCATTGGAAGCTAGTTCAATGGGCGAGTCTTTGTTTACTTTGGAAACTCCTGGCCAACTGAACTAAGTGCTCTCTCAAACGTTACCATGTATCCAACAATATCTTTCTATCTATCTTCCTTTAAGCACCATTTTTTTAGTTTTTTTTTTAGAAACAATAATTCTGTATGGCAATTGTCTCTAAAAAGAGATGTTGCGGCAGAATTGTTAAAGTTCTATTTTTGTATATTTAATTGCTCATTTTCAAAAAAATTCAACACAATGTTTTTGTTGCATGTTATGACTTGAATTGTAAATAAAGTGTCCACATTTTGGAAGTAACTTCTTGAGTTGTTTATGTGACAATGATAACTTTAATGAATAATGGTCGAATGTGGGAAACGTGGGAAAAACATAGATGAGACGGTGATGAGGGGCTACCAGTTTTGTCGAGTACAACTAACCACAGAGACTTTTATACAAAGTAACTTCCAAATGAGGCTGAGACCAACCAAAGCATACAATCAAAATTGTACAGCTCAGATTTTGTTAAAATTACCAAAAAACTCAGCTCAATGTGGCTGAACGACCCTAAACAAAGTCAGAGAGCTTAAACTAAGCCCCTCTCTTGCCAATAACACCATGGGCCCCAGGGCCGTTTCTAGCTGTTTGGGGGCCCTATGCGAGATAACATTTTGGGGCGGGGTGGGGGGGTGGGGGGGGTGCGAGTGCGACCATAACCCACCGAACCTAGGGCCCACCGAACCTAGGTCCAGTAGTGGCATCGCCACTACTGGACCCAGACGTGTCCAATCCCGCCGTAGCGCGCGCATGCCCATCAGAGGGGAAAATAATTAGTTCTTCTGTTTAAATCTTTTCAGCTTTTCATTTTCCGTTGACAAAATGTAAATAAAGAAATGTCACAAAGACATAGCCTACTTTCCGATGTTTTGGCCTCACTCTCACTGAATCACGAGGTTATGAATGCATGGTGATATATTTGCAATGCAGTCTAACATTAGACCGAGATTACTTTGCTTATAGATGATGCAGCTCTTCTGTCAAATAAGCTCTCCTCTCCTGTGCTGCTGCTGGGGTATTTGGGTTAAATGGCATCGGCACATGCAGTTCAACATCACGTCTCCTGAAGTCCTGTAGGCCTAATATTTCCTCATTTATGTCATCAACACATCCACGATTCATGGAAATGTTGTGTAAAACACAACATGCCACAAAGAATGCTGCGACTTTTTGAGGACTGTACTGTAAAGTGCCTCCTGATTTATCCAAACACCTGAAGCGCATTTTCAATATGCCGAATGTTCTTTCAATTACACCGCGTGTGTGTTTTCGATTATAAAACATTTCACGTGCTGTTGCTGGCATAATAAAAGGTGCCATCCTGGTGTCCTTATGTGTCTTGCGACTATTGGTCAAACAGGTTATTTGATCCGTCATTACTATTAGCCTGAATATTTTTGGGTAACTGTGTACGCTAGATTTATGCCTATTTTTTCACATATGTGGTAATATTTTTGCTTGTATGGTTTGCAAAAATGGGAACTGCTTCCTTGTAGATGAGAGAAGCAAAGTGTATGCACGTTGTACACATGCTACATTATGGCCAAGCATGCGCCCTTAAAATAGCATCTGAACAAGCGCCACTGACTTTAGACTCGGTTTTTCCTGGTCTGTGGCGCAATTGTTTTCTGAAACTGCAGAATAGCACCAGGGAACGTTTGCGCCGGGACACACCTCCTGTTTTCGCTGAACCGCCCCCGGAGCGCAAGTTCATTCCCTAAGTTAAGGACTTGCGCCGGTTGAGGGAAAATTCCAATGTGCGTCGGGTGCAAAATAGGAATTGTACAAGCGCCAGTGTACAAAGTCAATTGCGCTGAGTGCATGATGGGGCCCATATCTGTTATTGGCAAGAGAGGGGCGGGACTTTCGGAGGAAGAGATATCCCTTTTTCTTTTATCAAAAGGTGTAAAATATTTTACCAACATTTAATTTAATGTCACAAATGTGTTGTGTTGTGTGTGTTGTTGATATCAGGTTTACAGCCTCTCCCGGCCTGATTCAGACTGATACGATTCTGGGCTGGGTGGAGCTGCACACCTGTGGTGCATGAGCAATCATGGCAACCAGCTCTCGCCATTTCCAATAATATACTAATAATAAATTATATTCTCTCACAACATCTACCTGTGTCCTGTGTCGGAGGGCCCCAGCTAAAGCAACTAAGGTGGCGTGTGGCAGGAGTAAACTGCCACATATGCAAGTGTACATCATTTTGTTTTTAAAAAGACACCGTAAAGCCCCTACAAATAAACATGTGTACATGTGAACACTGAAGAGGAGAAAAAGGTGATGATCTCAGAAGAAGAGACGAACTGAGATTGCTCATTGGTTAGCTGTCATACCTCGCAGTCACAAGGTTCTGGGTTCCCAGACAGTCTGACAGTAAACAGTAGTAGTTGCCTAGGAAAGAAAAATGTAGATTTTTATTTATTATACATATATTGGAGTGGCAGGTAAGAGTTTATTGTCTATAGTATAGTGCAGTATCGTAGGCAGGAATCAAAGTGTGGGTGGGCCAGGAGAAAAATGTGTGGGCCTATAGCCTGTCAGACCAATCATACTTAATATGTCCCAAAACGCATATGTTAAATAAAAGCCATTACAACTATAGGCAACTTGCCTGAATGGACTCAAGATTATTCAAGACACACCGAATAAACATGGGGCTTGTATGTCATTTTTTCCCTGGAAGATATGAACACTATCGTGAAATAAGGTTCATATATATTCTGGAGAATTCATATTTTAAGAGTGCATAGCTGCCGCCGCGTGTAGCCTATATGTTCCGCTGCTATAAGTTAAGAAAGAAAAAAAAAAGAATGGATATTGTTATTCGTGATTTGTGAATTCATATAACGTGCTATTTTAAACCAACAAAAAAACGTGTGAATGTTTTCACAAAGCGACCTCTGTCACACAAGTGGTTTCATAATGGCCAGTGACGTCGTCTTGGAGATGCCACTTACTGAACGTCACATCAATTGAATGGTTTTCTGCTGATCTAACGATGATTGAGAGACAAAACCAAGGTTGTGAAAAAAATTCCTAAATCATCTTCAGTCATTTGGGTCACCTATTTTTTTTAAAGTTATACGGCATTAAAAATGATGGGTCAAAACATTAATCTTGACGGACTTTTGATTAAAATAGCACGTCATATGAATTCACAAATCACGAATAACAATTTCCATTCATTTTGTTCTTCCATAACTTATAGCAGCGGAACATGTGGCTGAATATCGAATAGCGAACCGCACGCCGTCTCTCCCGCGGTGTAGCTACCTTTGTAGCTACCTGTGTAGCCACCTGTGTAGCCGCCTCTACACTGAATGGAAGAGGAGGGCCGCTCGCCATCTGTGATTGGCCAAATGCACTGTCACTTGAAACAATCTGACCATGATATTGGACCCCCTCGAAAACGAGATGATACATCTCAAGGGGTTTATCCAAACAAATAAACTTTGAATATATATCTGAATTTGTAAAGAAGCAAAAAAAAACATTTGTTTTATTTTTGTATTGGTCGAATAGGCTGCTGTTCATAATACAAATTTCCCAGATTTTTCTCCAGTATTCTAGTGGGTGGGCCTGAGTCCCAAGTGGCAGGCCCACCCACAGCTACGCGGCTGGTATAGTGGCTGGTGTGTTTGACTCCTAGCAGAACGGTACTGTACGGTCAGTTACTCTTATCCATAAAAGTAATCAGTTACTTTAAGTTTTGTGAGCACTGCTGGTTTCTCTGGAAGCTAAGCAGGGCTAGTCTGGTCCATCATTGGATGGGAGACCAGATGGTGCTGGTAGAGGTGTTGGAGAGTCAGTTGGGTGTACTCATCCCTCTGGACCATGTAATATCCCCAAACCCCCAATTATGAATTACTATTATTTGAAATTATGAAATGTTTTTATATAATATATAATTATTTACATAATATAATTATAATATTGTAGCGCCGGAGGAAAAGGAGGACGTAGGCAACGTAATGATAACTTTAGTTTAATCCAAAACTACAGCAGAACAATCACTCCCAGTGCGTGGGTAGAACAACAGTGCAACACCTCCACCGTCCCCCTAGACCCCCGTGTCTCATAGACAGTTCCCTCCCACTAGATCCCTCTAGTAACAGTAAGAGGGGAACACGAACCCAAAATGTAGACACTACACCAGCCCCCCCAGTGTTCACCTCAATATTCAAAATCCCCGCGGCGAGGAGGGCGTATGGCCCGGCCCCCACGACTGTAGGCAAAGCCAGGGGGTGCGGGAGGAGGCGTGACCTTGTCCATCACATCCCCTTGCCGAGCGGGGCGGGGAGCAGCGACGACCGGAGGGCCGCAAGCCGTGGGGGCTCGTAGGTTTTGGAGGGGGGGGGCGGCCACGGTGAGGCAGGGGGGGCAGGACGGGGGGGCGGCCCCGACGCGGAGGCATGGCCAAGTCCGGGGGCAGTTCAAGGTCCAAGTGAGCCGGTTTGAGGCGATCGACAGACACACACTCAGGCTTACCACCCACGTCAACCATGAAGCTCTTGTCCCCTGCCTCGATGACACGGAAGGGTCCATCATAGGGAGGACGTAGCGGCGTCCTGTGGCCGTCGTGGCGGATGAAAACGTAACCCGCTGACCGCAGCTCTAGGGGCACCCTCGAAGCAGGGACGCCATGCTGCGTGGTCGGGACCGGGGCGAAGGCCCTTGCGCCGTCCAGCAGGGTGGTGCGCTGAGCGGAGGCGGACCAGGGCTCCGTCGACTTGGGGATGAAATCACCAGGGACCCGCAGCGGCTGTCCGAACACCAGCTCGGCTGACGATGACCGGAGGTCCTCCTTGGGCGCTGTCCTGAGCCCCAGCATGACCCACGGCAGTTTGTCGAGCCAGTTGTCGTCCGTGAGGCCGGCTCTAAGGGCGGCCTTCATCGAGCGATGAAAGCGCTCAACAAGCCCATTAGCCTGCGGGTGGTAAGCGGTGGTGCGGTGCAGCTTGACCCCCAGATTCCCCGCCACCGCCGCCCACAGCTCTGAAGTAAACTGCGGGCCACGGTCAGAGGAGAGGTCAGCAGGAGTGCCGTAGCGGGAGACCCACACCGCAATGAACGCCCGGGCCAGGTCGGGGGCTGTCGTTGAGGAGAGCGGGACTGCCTCCGGCCAGCGTGTCGTCCTGTCCACCATGGTAAAGAGGTAGGTGAAGCCATGCGAGGGGGGCAGGGGCCCCACCAGGTCCACGTTGACATGGTCAAACCTCCGCTCGGGCACCGCAAATCTTACCAGGGGGGCCTTGACATGGCGATGCACCTTGGCGCGTTGGCAGGCAGTGCAAGTGTCGACCCAGGCCCTCACATCCCTCTTGAGCCCGTGCCAGACGAACTTCCCTGACACCAGCCGTGAGGACGGTTTCCTACCGGGGTGCGATAAGCCGTGTACCGCGTCGAAAACAGGGCGTCTCCAGTTGGCGGGGACTACAGGCCTTGGCTGCCCCGTGGAAACGTCGCACAGGAGCGTGGCCCCTGTATCACCGAAGAGCACCTCCTCCAGGCGCAGCCCCGTGTTTGACGACTTTAGAGCTTGGACGGAGGGGTCGGCGGCCTGATCCACAGCCATGCGGGAGTAGTCCAAGTCCAGCTGGATTGCACCGACCACCGCCCTCGAGAGACAATCCGCGACCACGTTGGACTTCCCAGCCACGTGCTGGATGTCCGTGGTGAACTCGGATATGTAGGCTAGCTGGCGCTGCTGGCGGTCGGACCACGGCTCCGTCGTCTTGGACATGGCGTGCGTGAGCGGCTTGTGGTCCACGTAGGCCGTAAACCCGCGGCCTTCCAGCAAAAAACGGAAGTGTCTGACCGCGAGCCACAGCCCGAGGAGCTCCCTGTCGAAGGTGCTGTACCTGCGCTCCCTGGGAGACAGCTGGCGGCTGAAGAATGCGAGTGGCTGCCAGGCACCCCCAACCCACTGCTCGTACACCGCCCCCACGGCAAAGTCCGATGCGTCCGTGGTGAGAGCAGTGGGTGCAGAGGGTGAGGGGTGGGCCAACATGGCCGCGCGGGCCAAGGCCGCCTTGGTGTCCTGGAAGGTCTTGACACGTTCTGCCGTCCAGTCGACCTGTTGCTTCAGAGCCTTGCCCTTCTGGGCCTCGTACAGCGGTTGCAGGATGTGAGCTATGTGGTGGAGGAAGCGATGGTAGAAGGTCACCATCCCGATGAACCCCTTGAGCTCGCTGACTGTGCAGGGGCGCGGAAAGGCTGCAACAGCTTCCACCTTCGAGGGGAGGGGGGCCACACCCTCCGCGGAGACCTGGTGCCCGAGAAAGTCAAGGGTGCCCCATCCGAACTCACACTTCGCCGGATTGACAATCAGCCCATGTTGGCTGAGCCGCGTGAAGAGGGTCCGGAGGTGGGACAGGTGCTCCTCTTCCGTGGCGCTCGCGACGAGGATGTCATCCAAGTAGACAAAGAGGAAGGGCAGGTCCTGGAGCACCGAGTGCATCAGGCGTTGGAAGGTCTGCGCCGCGTTCCTCAGGCCGAAGGGCATCCGAAGAAACTCGAAGAGACCGAAGGGTGTGACGACGGCTGTCTTAGGGACGTCCTCTGGGTGCACCGGTACCTGATGGCACCCCCGTACCAGGTCCACCTTGGAGAAGACGCGTTTGCCTGCCAGGTGCGCTGAAAAATCCTGGATATGCGGGACCGGGTAGCGGTCAGGCTTGGAAGCGTCATTGAGGCGGCGGTAGTCCCCACATGGGCGCCACCCACCATCTGGCTTAGGGACGATGTGCAGGGGGGAAGCCCAGGGGCTGTTCGAGCGCCGAACGATGCCCACCTGCTCCATGTGCGCAAACTCCGCCCTGGCGACGGATAGCTTCTCCGGGTTGAGGCGCCTGGCCCTGGCGTGGAGGGGAGACCCATTGGTCTCGATGTGGTGCTCCACTCCGTGCTTCACCGTGGGTGCAGAGAAGGTGGGCTTGGTGGTGCCAAAGGTGGCGTGGAAGAAACAATGGCCCGCAGCGTTACCCTGCTGGCCAGAGGGTCTGCCGTCGTCCTTCGCTCTCCTGCGACGGTCCGGAGGCAGGGCAGCCGCGGGAGCAAGCAGGTCGGAGGACCGTTGAGGCATGGCCAAGACGAACCGGTCTGCCTCCTTGGCCAGGGCGCGGGGTTCCACGATGGTGGTGTTAGCCAGCGCCATCCTGACCTGCGCTGGCAGTGTGCGCATGAACAGCTCTGTGAAGACGATCATGGGGTCTGCCGTACCGAGCAGGTTTAGCATCCTCTCCATACGTGCAGAGGGCCTCTCGTCCCCCAAGTCCGACATGTCAAATAAGCAGCGCACCCTCTCCGCGGTGGACAGCTCAAATGTCTCCAGGAGCAGGGCTTTGAGGCGCTCATATTTGTTTATCGTCGGGGGGGCAGACAGAAACCCCACCACACGCGCTGCGGTGGAGCTGCCCAACATAGCCACAGCATGGTTGTACCGGTCGTCGTCGTCGGTAACGTTGCTTTTATTGAAATGTGCCTCTACTATAGCGAACCATGCAGCAGGCGCCGAGTCCCAGAACTCCGGCAGCTTAAGAGTGGGGGTGCGCACGTCCCGCGTCCCCCTGACAGGAGACGGTGATGTCTGCCGCTGTGAACGTCTTCCCCGGCCGGACATGTCGCAGAATTGCGGTGTTCGCTCGCGCGGTTTTTGTAAACAAATAAATAACAAAAACGAACGTCGGGGTCACCAGTGTAGCGCCGGAGGAAAAGGAGGACGTAGGCAACGTAATGATAACTTTAGTTTAATCCAAAACTACAGCAGAACAATCACTCCCAGTGCGTGGGTAGAACAACAGTGCAACACCTCCACCGTCCCCCTAGACCCCCGTGTCTCATAGACAGTTCCCTCCCACTAGATCCCTCTAGTAACAGTAAGAGGGGAACACGAACCCAAAATGTAGTCACTACAATAATATATTAAATCTGTCGGATCTGGTTCTAAATGCACCCTGTGCTTTGTTTGCCTCTGCTCCTCCCCATGTGCTTAGATTGTGTTTGTATAAGCAGCGTGTCTTGGTAATATGAACGTATTTGTATTGTTATATATCTAAGATAGGCCAAACAATGCTAACAAAATGCTATAAATAGAGATGGAATTGATTTGGCATAAATAAATATGATTCATCAAACATACTTGCATGTGTGCATGGATGGGAAAACAAAACAGAACACAATGCTGTTTAGGTATGACTACATACCATGCATTCAAACGATAATTATATTGTCTTTTCTGCCCTACCCATTGTTGCGCAATGTGAATAATGACTGAGCCCTCAGGTTGGTAGTTGAGACTTGGTGGGAACCCCAGGCCTATGTACGCATTTCAAATAACATGAAGAAGTCTACAGTATGAGGTACAGGAAGTGCTCATGGTCCTCTAGTTGCTATTATTAGTCCTGTGCTAGGGTATACTGCTAAAATGCACACCCAGTTATTATTTATTTAATTGTTGCATTGATAACAATTGTAGGACAATAGAGTTCATTTATACTATAATTGAACAAGTGAGTCGACCAAAGGTTAATCAATTGGTGATGATTACAGACAATCAAAGTGTAAATATTATTAGTATTTTCAATTAAAGCCAATATTCATAAATATATTATATTATATATTTACATAAATATTCGGAATAACTTAAACCTGCACTATGTAACTTTTTCTACTGCAGGTATTTACTCCATTAAAGAATATCTGAACCTAAAGGTTTCTCAAAATAACCATCCACGAATCGATACATTCAGGGACTTTTTCTCTATACATTGTTTTATTCTGGTCCACTTTGGCCCTCTTTTGCTCAGGTTATCTATCAACAGTGCAATCGTCAGAACCAGTTTGTACTTGAATGCGCTTGTGCTGTCAGATTGACATGTCCCCATGTCACTCTATTTGCACACGTGTAAGCTTTTAGCTCAGTGCTGCTGTGATTGTTATAAGCTTTGGGTTCCCAGCTAAACTTACTTTATAGCATCAAGCCCCCTCATGGGCTCCCTTCCCTCCATCTTGAACAGAATTTGTTATTGTCTATATTTGTGTGCAGCTGCGCATCCTGGAGATATAATTGTGATTTCTGTAATTTCTGTAATAAACCATTTATAATTTTTACACCAGCCTTTGGTCCAGTTCATTCCGGGCCAGCCAGGAAACCTAGCCTTAAACAATTTGAGGGTCCTTCACCCCTTGGGTGTGAGGGTGGAGTTGTAGATTATTACATAGTTATTACGGTAGCCTATTAGAACAAAGATTGTTACATATAGGCTACTATGTAGTAAATAGACATTTTATTACATGTGCAAAATCTACCACACCTGTGCCACACATAGGCACTTTTGAAATGTGTACCTCAAAAACTTTAATTAATTATGAATTTTGATGTTAAAAATTGTTGTTAGTAAAGTTAAAGTAAAGTTAAAAATTGTTGTAAGTAAAAGTTGTTAGTAATTAGTATAAGTAGCTTATTGAGTAGAAGCAGAATACTTCACAACTGCTATCATTAAATATTTATTGACATACCAGTACCCAGTACCAGACTAGAGAAAAAGTTTAATGTATTTATGTTAACATTAGTTTATTAGCCTAGAACTCTAGACACCCCCTAGCGGCAGCAAATTTATTTGGCAGCTAGGTAGGTCTAGCGTGGCTCCGTCGGCTTTTTGGTGCTGGGAACACCAAGTACGTCAGACCAATCACAGCGTGAGGGGCGGAGTCGGAAGCCGGGCTACCATGACGACAGAGTTGCGACGGTTCCGTGTTGAGGTAAACAATGGCTGCTGCTCCTGGCGAACGGTTGCCTTTCGACTCGGCTTTGGCCGCGACTCTTCAAGACTTGAAGTTAACATTTTATTTGAGAAAAGAACAAAGAACGGCACTGAAGTCTTTCCTCGAAAATAAATATGTATTCAGAGTTTTGATTAATTACGTAATCAGAGCCGTCGCTCTGACTACGTCACCTTCTTCGTTGCTCTGATTGGTTGTAGCGCTATCCTATTGCGTGCAGAGGGAACTTGAAAGACAACCGTTTATCCCGCCCACACTGCCAATGGAGCTGAGCCAGACCTTACATCTTTCTGATGTGGGTCTGGCTTGCCAGGCTATTAGTTTATTGGAATAGGTATTACATTTTCTTCCACTCAGACACAGACACAGACATACACACCTATTGTTCCTCCAAATGCTCCCTTTGAATAGCCAAGTTAAAATCGCCTAAACAGCCAATAGAGAATTCACTTTAGATTTGTAGGTTAGGTTATAGGTTCGTTTTTTTGTCATGTTCATCCACAGCAACCTACCTGCTTGTTTTT
Organism: Merluccius polli; assembly: GCA_030340625.1. NCBI lineage: Eukaryota > Metazoa > Chordata > Actinopteri > Gadiformes > Merlucciidae > Merluccius > Merluccius polli. The sequence goes on along the minus strand of JAOPHQ010001876.1, from coordinate 11,059 downwards.
CGATAGAGACAACCAAGAGATGTCCACGGTGCAAGAAATCGTGGATCAATGAAACATATAAAAAAAAACCTATAAAAGACTATTCCATGCAAAATAGAATGTATTAAACTTTGTATTAATGTGTTCTAAATTTATGATTTTTATTGACATCATTAATTCCAATGGGACAAAGACAAGAGTCATTCTTAAAACATGCCTGCAATTACTCAACACCTTTCTATTGTCCTGTGGGTTGGTAGGCTATTTATATCTGCTTTACTACTGCGTGAGCTACTCTGACTTGCAGGTTGACCTCGGCAGGAAAATTAAACCCATTTGGAATGACGTTTCAGGCAATAATCTCTCTGAACGTCAATGCTGTTTGGCAGCATCGCTGCATGCACAAGCTATTATCAATACGACTTGTGGAAGAACAGGTAGAGCAACACAAAAGAAAGTATGCAAATTAGTCATATTATGAAAACAATAAAGATGATGCTTTAGACTATGGGAGGAGTTCAAATATTATATGAACAGCATTCTAAATGGATGATCATGAGTTGACAAAGTTTCCTCGGGGACGTTGACAGATATATTTAATTGGAAGAAATACAACTACATTCAGCAGCCTAATAGCCTACATGGTGGATTAACATTGAATCGAGATTTACGATCTTATTTTTGCAATCTTTGGTAAGCATTTTGTTTATGACATAGGCCTAATTCCATTCTGTTTTATCGGGATAAGTTAGGCTAATTCATTGTATTTGATTTAGTGGCATAGCGATATAATGGCATTGTCGAGGTATATTACCTCCCGTTAACACGCGACCATGCTGAACGCCACGGCAATTCTTCATGTATTATTTAATTTATTATTTTAATTAATTAATCATTTAATGAATGAATTATTTATTATTGTTAACAAACTGTATCCAGTTGTATCCAGTATTACATTGGGCCCATATTGTGGGATCAGAATGTGATAGGCCCATTATATATTTTTTAATATAAAAATTAATACAAATACGCCTACGCCTATATCTTAAACAAAAGATGAGAAGTTATGTCAGTGATGAGAACAAGGATAGGATGAACATGGAGAGTCAGGAGAAAGGGAAACACCAGCGGGCTTCCCTACAGCCAACCACGTCCTTATGGAGAGGCTATTAAAATGAACATGAACACTGCTAAGACACAATTTACAGCTTAATGCCCAATATTTAGTTCATATTTCGTGTACTTTAGTGTAGTCTACTCTCAGGTTGTCAACGGGAAATGTCTCACAAACCAATTGATTAGAGTATAGGCCTAGGCCTATTGGTCAGCCTAAATGCGGTGCATATTGGAAGCAAATGTAAGACCACATGCATAACATCATGTCCCATAATGGAGGCCTACGGGTTTTCTTTTACATTTGGACAATCTGCAATAGGGGCTGCTAAGCATATAGCGGCACTCTGACTGATGATTTATATCCATTAACAACACACAATAACTGACTTTTGAGATATGGTGCTTGTAAGGTGAACCCCCCGACGCGATATTTTCGATACACGCACACCTCGGAGTGGATTATCCCGCTTATACCATGGCAACTTACGAATTAATAAAAATATAAGGGTGTTGATTCATATTTTGGGCTAATTATGTCTCAAAATTACAACTTATAGCTCGTACTACTTTTTGTGTGCCTGTAAACAAACGGCAAATGGAGAAATATATGGGTCTGACTAATGCCTGGGTCTGACTAATGCCTAATGTCAGTTAACATGAGATTCATATACGTTACCTTATTACTCCAGTAAATAGAGACGACCTTAGCTGGCAACGTTACCTTATTACTCCAGTAAATAGAGACGATCTAAGTAACGACCTGGCAACGTTACCTCATTACTCCAGTAAATAGAGACGATCTAAGTAACGACCTGGCAACGTTACCTCATTACTCCAGTAAATAGAGACAACCTTAGTAATGACATGGCACTCCAGTAAATAGAGAGGACCTTAGTAACGACATGGCAACGTTACCTCATTACTACAGTAAATAGAGACGATCTAAGTAACGACCTGGCAACGTTACCTCATTACTCCAGTAAATAGAGACAACCTTAGTAATGACATGGCAGCGTTACCTTATTACTCCAGTAAATAGAGAGGACCATAGTAACGACATGGCAACGTTACCTTATTCAGGGCCGTGCAGAGACCCTTTGAGGGGCAGGTGCTCAGGAGTTTTTGTTGAGCGGGGGGGGGGGGGGGGGGGGGGTGCTACAGGAGAATTTCTGTTGCGCGATTGTTGAGCGGAGGGGGGGGGGGGGTGCTACCGGAGAATTTAAGTTTCGCGATTGTTGAGCGGGGGGGGGGGGAGGGGGGGGGGTGCTACCGGAGAATTTAAGTTGCGCGATTGTTGAGCGGGGGGGGGGGGCGGGGGGTTGCTGCCGGAGGATTTCTGTTGCGCGATTGTTGAGCGGGGGGGGGGGGCAAAAGGGCACTTTGGTCCGCTCAAAAGGGCACTTTGGTCCTTCAAAGGGAAAAGGGCAGGGGCTCGGGCACCCATAGCCCCCCCCTCTGCACGTGCCTGAGGTCCTTATTACTCCAGTAAATAGAGAGGACCTTAGTAACGACATGGCAACGGGGAAGCTTTCTAAACGTAGTCCCCCCCGAGTCCGGTCGACTGTTACTACCATTGACTATGTCTATGGTTACTACCGTTTCGTTTAGCGAATTAATCTTTAGACCGGTGATGAGGCTGCTAGCGTCCTGGCCATGGATGTATCGAAAAATAGTGCACACCTATCCAGCCAATCAGAATCGAGTATTCAACCCGACGGTATAATTGGGAATAATCGATAGAGGGCGACCGCACTCCGCGGTATAACATATCGCACCTTAATTGATCCTCGACGCGAAGATATGAGTCGATTATAACTATGTGGGAATTCATTGGTATCAAATAACGTTTAGTGTGTGTGTGTGTGTGTGTGTGTGTGTGTGTGTGTGTGTTTAAGTGTATTTACTGTGGTCTTTGTAGCAGAAACAAAATGAAAAAAAAGAAAGAAAAGAAAAGACAATGGTAAAATGTATAGCATTGTTCAGGAAAGACATCCTGATTACTTGTTCTGTTTTATAGAAGCCAAAGAAATGGCGAAGGGGACCAGGTGGAAAAGCACGTTGCTGTATGTTCTCTGTAAGTTGGTTATTACAGTAGCCATATCCTAACGTAAAACAATCAAAGAACATTTTAAGAAATACAATTAAGTAACTAAAATCTTATAGTGATGATTGTAATTGCTCAAAGTATGAACGAAAATGTAAATGCTGATGAATGTTTTAATACATTAAACATGAGCATAAAGGCCCAAGACTTTTTTAAGTACAACTAGCCTCATGTATGGCTAACAACTGATTACACAATGAATCTGAATATATAAAACAAATGTTAAACATGCTCATATTTCTACAGTGTTATCAGTAACATTGAAGCTATCAAGCAATCAAGCTGAGGCAGCTGCAACAACTACAACAGCAGTTGCCACAACAACAACTACAGACCCTACAACTACAACACCTGACCTAACAACTACCACAGCTGGCCAAACAACCACAACTGCAGGTCCTACAACTACTACAGCCGGTCCAACAACTACAACTGCAGTTCCCACAACTACAACAGCTGGTCCAACAACCACAACTGCAGGTCCTACAACTACCACAGCTGGCACAACAACTACAACAGCCGGCCCAACAACGACTACAGCAGGTCCCACAACAACAGCTGGTCCAACAACGACAACTGCAGGTCAAACAACTACAACAGCAGGTCCAACAACTACTACAACAGGTCCTACGACTACGACAGCAGGTGCAACAACCACAACTGCAGGTCCCACAACTACCACAGCTGGCCCAACAACAACAACAGCTGGCCCAACAACCACAACTGCAGGTCCCACAATAACTGGCCCAACAACTACTACAGCCGGCCCAACAACTACAACAGCTGGCCCAACAACCACTACTGCAGGTCCTACAACTACAACAGCTGGCCCAACAACTTCAACAACTGGCCCTACAATTAACACAGCAGGCCCAACAACTACAACAGCAGGTCCAACAACCACAACTGTAGGTCTCACAACAACAACTACAGGTCCAACAACAACAACAACAGCAGGTCCAACAACCACAACTGCAGGTCTGACCACTACCACACCTGGCCCAACAACTACAACACCTGGCCCAACAACTACTACAGCAGGTCCCACAACAACAGCTGGCCCAACAACTTCAACAGCTGGGCCCACAACAGCAACTGCAGATCCCTCAACTACAACAGCAGGTCCAACAACCACAACTGTAGGTCCCATAACTACCACAGCTGACCCAACAACTACCACATCAGGTCCCACAACAACTGCAGGTACAACAACTACCACAGCTGGCCCAACAACTACAACAGCTGGCCGAACAACTACAACAGCAGGTCCAACAACCACAACTGCAGGTCCTACAAGTACCACAGCAGGCCCAACAACTACAACACCTGGCCCAACAACTACAACAGTAGGTCCCACAACCACAACAGCAGGCCCAACAACTTCAACAGCTGGGCCAACAACCACAACATCAGGGCCCACGACAACAACTGCAGGTCCCTCAACTACAACAGCAGGTCAAACAACCACAACTGTAGGTCCTACAACTACAACAGCTGGCCCAACAACTACCACAGCTGGCCCAACAACTACCACAGCTGGCCCAACAACTACAACATCCGGCCCAACAACTACTACAGTAGGTCCCACAACAACAACAGCTGGTCCAACAACCACAACAGCAGGCCCAACAACTTCAACAGCTGGCCCAACAACCACAACTGCAGGTCCCACAACAACTGCAGGTCCCACATCTACAACAGCAGGTCCAACAACCACAACTGCAGGTCCTACAACTACAACATCAGTTCCAACAACCACAACTGCAGGTCCTACAACTACCACAGCAGGTCCTACAACAACAACAGCAGGTCCAACAACTTCAACAACTGGCACTACAATTAACACAGCAGACCCAACAACCACAACTGTAGGTCTCACAACAACAACTACAGGTCCAACAACAACAACAACAGCACTTCCAACAACCACAACTGCAGGTCTGACCACTACCACACCTGGCCCAACAACTACTACAGCAGGTCCCACAACAACTGCAGGTCCCACAACTACCACAGATGTCCCAACAACTACCACAGCAGGTCCCACAACAACAGCAGGTCCAACAACCACAACAGCAGGTCCAACAACCACAACTACAGGTCCCACAACTACAACAGCAGGTCCAACAACCACAACTGCAGGTCCTACAACTACTACAGCAGGTCCTACATCTACGACAGCAGGTGCAACAACCACAACTGCAGGTCCCACAACTACCACAGCTGACCCAACAACTACCACATCAGGTCCCACAACAACAACTGCAGGTACAACAACTGCCACAGCTGGCCCAACAACTACAACAGCTGGCCCAACAACCACAACTGCAGGTCCCACAACAACTGCAGGCCCAACAACTTCAACAGCTGGGCCAACAACCACAACAGCAGGGCCCACAACAACAACTGCAGATCCCTCAACTACAACAGCAGGTCCAACAACCACAACTGTAGGTCCTACAACTACAACAGCTGGCCCAACAACTACCACAGCAGGCCCAACAACTTCAACAACTGGCCCAACAACCACAACTGCAGGTCCCACAACAACTGCAGGTCCCACATCTACAACAGCAGGTCCAACAACCACAACTGCAGGTCCTACAACTACAACATCAGTTCCAACAACCACAACTGCAGGTCCTACAACTACCACAGCAGGTCCTACAACAACAACAGCAGGTCCAACAACCACAACTGTAGGTCCTACAACAACAACTGCAGGTCCCACAACTACAACAGCAGGTCCAACAACCACAACTGCAGGTCCTACAAGTACCACAGCAGGCCCAACAACTACAACACCTGGCCCAACAACTACAACAGTAGGTCCCACAACCACAACAGCAGGCCCAACAACTTCAACAGCAGGGCCCACGACAACAACTGCAGGTCCCTCAACTACAACAGCAGGTCAAACAACCACAACTGTAGGTCCTACAACTACAACAGCTGGACCAACAACTACCACAGCTGGCCCAACAACTACCACAGCTGGCCCAACAACTACAACATCCGGCCCAACAACTACTACAGTAGGTCCCACAACCACAACAGCAGGCCCAACAACTTCAACAGCTGGGCCAACAACCACAACATCAGGGCCCACGACAACAACTGCAGGTCCCTCAACTACAACAGCAGGTCAAACAACCACAACTGTAGGTCCTACAACTACAACAGCTGGCCCAACAACTACCACAGCAGGCCCAACAACTTCAACAACTGGCCCAACAACCACAACTGCAGGTCCCACAACAACTGCAGGTCCCACATCTACAACAGCAGGTCCAACAACCACAACTGCAGGTCCTACAACTACAACATCAGTTCCAACAACCACAACTGCAGGTCCTACAACTACCACAGCAGGTCCTACAACAACAACAGCAGGTCCAACAACTTCAACAACTGGCCCTACAATTAACACAGCAGGCCCAACAACTACAACAGCAGGTCCAACAACCACAACTGTAGGTCTCACAACAACAACTACAGGTCCAACAACAACAACAGCAGGTCCAACAACCACAACTGCAGGTCTGACCACTACCACACCCGGCCCAACAACTACAACACCTGGCCCAACAACTACTACAGCAGGTCCCACAACAACTGCAGGTCCCACAACTACCACAGATGTCCCAACAACTACCACAGCAGGTCCCACAACAACAGCAGGTCCAACAACCACAACTACAACAGCAGGTCCAACAACCACAACAGCAGGTCCAACAACCACAACTGCAGGTCCCACAACAACTGCAGGTCCCACATCTACAACAGCAGGTCCAACAACCACAACTGCAGGTCCTACAACTACAACATCAGTTCCAACAACCACAACTGCAGGTCCTACAACTACCACAGCAGGTCCTACAACAACAACAGCAGGTCCAACAACCACAACTGTAGGTCCTACAACAACAACTGCAGGTCCCACAACTACAACAGCAGGTCCAACAACCACAACTGCAGGTCCTACAAGTACCACAGCAGGCCCAACAACTACAACACCTGGCCCAACAACTACAACAGTAGGTCCCACAACCACAACAGCAGGCCCAACAACTTCAACAGCTGGGCCAACAACCACAACATCAGGGCCCACGACAACAACTGCAGGTCCCTCTACTACAACAGCAGGTCAAACAACCACAACTGTAGGTCCTACAACTACAACAGCTGGCCCAACAACTACCACAGCTGGCCCAACAACTACCACAGCTGGCCCAACAACTACAACATCCGGCCCAACAACTACTACAGTAGGTCCCACAACAACAACAGCTGGTCCAACAACCACAACAGCAGGCCCAACAACTTCAACAGCTGGCCCAACAACCACAACTGCAGGTCCCACAACAACTGCAGGTCCCACAACTACAACAGCAGGTCCAACAACCACAACTGCAGGTCCTACAACTACAACATCAGTTCCAACAACCACAACTGCAGTTCCTACAACTACCACAGCAGGTCCTACAACAACAACAGCAGGTCCAACAACTTCAACAACTGGCCCTACAATTAACACAGCAGGCCCAACAACTACAACAGCAGGTCCAACAACCACAACTGTAGGTCTCACAACAACAACTACAGGTCCAACAACAACAACAGCAGGTCCAACAACCACAACTGCAGGTCTGACCACTACCACACCTGGCCCAACAACTACAACACCTGGCCCAACAACTACTACAGCAGGTCCCACAACAACTGCAGGTCCCACAACTACCACAGATGTCCCAACAACTACCACAGCAGGTCCCACAACAACAGCAGGTCCAACAACCACAACAGCAGGTCCAACAACCACAACTACAGGTCCCACAACTACAACAGCAGGTCCAACAACCACAACTGCAGGTCCTACAACTACTACAGCAGGTCCTACATCTACGACAGCAGGTGCAACAACCACAACTGCAGGTCCCACAACTACCACAGCTGACCCAACAACTACCACATCAGGTCCCACAACAACAACTGCAGGTACAACAACTGCCACAGCTGGCCCAACAACTACAACAGCTGGCCCAACAACCACAACTGCAGGTCCCACAACAACTGCAGGCCCAACAACTTCAACAGCTGGGCCAACAACCACAACAGCAGGGCCCACAACAACAACTGCAGATCCCTCAACTACAACAGCAGGTCCAACAACCACAACTGTAGGTCCTACAACTACAACAGCTGGCCCAACAACTACCACAGCTGGTCCAACAATCACAACAGCAGGCCCAACAACTTCAACAGCTGGCCCAACAACCACAACTGCAGGTCCCACAACAACTGCAGGTCCCACATCTACAACAGCAGGTCCAACAACCACAACTGCAGGTCCTACAACTACAACATCAGTTCCAACAACCACAACTGCAGGTCCTACAACTACCACAGCAGGTCCTACAACAACAACAGCAGGTCCAACAACCACAACTGTAGGTCCTACAACAACAACTGCAGGTCCCACAACTACAACAGCAGGTCCAACAACCACAACTGCAGGTCCTACAAGTACCACAGCAGGCCCAACAACTACAACACCTGGCCCAACAACTACAACAGTAGGTCCCACAACCACAACAGCAGGCCCAACAACTTCAACAGCTGGGCCAACAACCACAACATCAGGGCCCACGACAACAACTGCAGGTCCCTCTACTACAACAGCAGGTCAAACAACCACAACTGTAGGTCCTACAACTACAACAGCTGGCCCAACAACTACCACAGCTGGCCCAACAACTACCACAGCTGGCCCAACAACTACAACATCCGGCCCAACAACTACTACAGTAGGTCCCACAACAACAACAGCTGGTCCAACAACCACAACAGCAGGCCCAACAACTTCAACAGCTGGCCCAACAACCACAACTGCAGGTCCCACAACAACTGCAGGTCCCACAACTACAACAGCAGGTCCAACAACCACAACTGCAGGTCCTACAACTACAACATCAGTTCCAACAACCACAACTGCAGTTCCTACAACTACCACAGCAGGTCCTACAACAACAACAGCAGGTCCAACAACTTCAACAACTGGCCCTACAATTAACACAGCAGGCCCAACAACTACAACAGCAGGTCCAACAACCACAACTGTAGGTCTCACAACAACAACTACAGGTCCAACAACAACAACAGCAGGTCCAACAACCACAACTGCAGGTCTGACCACTACCACACCTGGCCCAACAACTACAACACCTGGCCCAACAACTACTACAGCAGGTCCCACAACAACTGCAGGTCCCACAACTACCACAGATGTCCCAACAACTACCACAGCAGGTCCCACAACAACAGCAGGTCCAACAACCACAACTACAACAGCAGGTCCAACAACCACAACAGCAGGTCCAACAACCACAACTGCAGGTCCCACAACAACTGCAGGTCCCACATCTACAACAGCAGGTCCAACAACCACAACTGCAGGTCCTACAACTACAACATCAGTTCCAACAACCACAACTGCAGGTCCTACAACTACCACAGCAGGTCCTACAACAACAACAGCAGGTCCAACAACCACAACTGTAGGTCCTACAACAACAACTGCAGGTCCCACAACTACAACAGCAGGTCCAACAACCACAACTGCAGGTCCTACAAGTACCACAGCAGGCCCAACAACTACAACACCTGGCCCAACAACTACAACAGTAGGTCCCACAACCACAACAGCAGGCCCAACAACTTCAACAGCTGGGCCAACAACCACAACATCAGGGCCCACGACAACAACTGCAGGTCCCTCTACTACAACAGCAGGTCAAACAACCACAACTGTAGGTCCTACAACTACAACAGCTGGCCCAACAACTACCACAGCTGGCCCAACAACTACCACAGCTGGCCCAACAACTACAACATCCGGCCCAACAACTACTACAGTAGGTCCCACAACAACAACAGCTGGTCCAACAACCACAACAGCAGGCCCAACAACTTCAACAGCTGGCCCAACAACCACAACTGCAGGTCCCACAACAACTGTAGGTCCCACATCTACAGCAGCAGGTCCAACAACCACAACTGCAGGTCCTACAACTACAACATCAGTTCCAACAACCACAACTGCAGGTCCTACAACTACCACAGCAGGTCCTACAACAACAACAGCAGGTCCAACAACTTCAACAACTGGCCCTACAATTAACACAGCAGGCCCAACAACTACAACAGCAGGTCCAACAACCACAACTGTAGGTCTCACAACAACAACTACAGGTCCAACAACAACAACAGCAGGTCCAACAACCACAACTGCAGGTCTGACCACTACCACACCTGGCCCAACAACTACAACACCTGGCCCAACAACTACTACAGCAGGTCCCACAACAACTGCAGGTCCCACAACTACCACAGATGTCCCAACAACTACCACAGCAGGTCCCACAACAACAGCAGGTCCAACAACCACAACAGCAGGTCCAACAACCACAACCGCAGGTCCCACAACTACAACAGCAGGTCCAACAACCACAACTGCAGGTCCTAAAACTATTACAGCAGGTCCTACATCTACGACAACAGGTGCAACAACCACAACTGCCGGTCCCACAACTACCACAGCTGACCCAACAACTACCACATCAGGTCCCACAACAACAACTGCAGGTACAACAACTGCCACAGCTGGCCCAACAACTACAACAGCTGGCCCAACAACCACAACTGCAGGTCCCACAACAATTGCAGGCCCAACAACTTCAACAGCTGGGCCAACAACCACAACAGCAGGGCCCACAACAACAACTGCAGATCCCTCAACTACAACAGCAGGTCCAACAACCACAACTGTAGGTCCTACAACTACAACAGCTGGCCCAACAA
>JAOPHQ010001875.1:0-39535 GCA_030340625.1 Merluccius polli | reverse complement strand
CCCAATTAGCATACAAATGTCGGTTAATAGTCATACTAATTGGAGCGCCTGTCACTGTCCTGTCACCAATTCCAGTCAGTGAGCATTACAACGGATCGTCTTGTATTGGCGTTGCCCAAGGGTGCTGAGGTGGGACGAGACGAGACCACCTCTTGTTCTGCCCCCCCCCCCCCCCCCCCCCACACACACACACACACACACACCCTTCACTGATACGTCCTGATCATTAAACCAATTACCTTCAGGTCACGCCGCTAGGTTTCCTACTTCAAGCTCCAGCCTCCATCCCACAACCACAGGGAAGGCAACGGATCGATGGCAACTTTCCCAAATCTAACCGTTGAATCAGGCTTCAGGAGTTGTGCTGTCAGTTGGCATCTTACATCTGTTCACATGCAGTCGCCTCCTCCACCCCCACGCTTACATTAGTTGTCCTCTTTCTTCAACATCTGGGCTATTCGTTGAATTACGCCCTCATACCAATATCTGTGTTAAGGGTTCTCTGGCTAAATCTGATGACTCCTGGCTCCATAACCCTTCATTATACCAAATCTCTGTTTTCCTAGATGAGACATCTGAGGAAGCACTTCTCTTCTGTGCTTGTGTTGGACGAGTACGTAATGATACCAAATAAATCAATCAGCAGGACTTTAATACTACTTATCGTATTTATTAATTTTGGATGTCGTCGAGGAAGATGTAATCGTGTTTTGCTCCATTTCTATTGTTTTTCTAATTGTTTTCTAAGAGAATGCAGCCACTCAATCATTGCTGACAATGGCTTCCCCTGCCAGGTAACAATTAAGTATTCAATCACTTGGAGGATATCAGTCCATACAGGTTTACAGACATAGCCAGGGGGTAAGTTTTGCTTGGTTTTTCACGTGCAAGGTATCACAATCTAATATCTGTCCAGTGCATTCTTTCAGTGCATTCTTTCCAAATAGCCATCAGAGGAAATATCTGCTGGCCAATCATCTGTTTAAAATATCAACACAAATGACCTTTTATATTTCTGGACAAAATCTAACTTTGACGTACAAAGCACAAGAGTTTTATATCTAATGCCAAAAGACATAAGTTAAAGACAACAGAAAAACAGTTATAAAAGACGTGTCTCTTGTGTCTAGCCACGTGCTGCTGACTCCCCAACCGCTATGTTCAGATCGAGATCAACAAGGTTGGTTTTGCTTTGAACTCTGGGATACACCTCCCCATACACCGGTCAACCGAGGCCCACAGACCGGAGCCTGAGCGGACACTCGTTAAACAAAGAGCCGCTTATCAAGCATCCACATCTTTCCCCTTCTTTTTGTACAAAGTGACAAATGGGAAAGGATAGACCCTGTGACCTCCGGTCCATTAAGGTATGTTGTTTAGATTCACAACAGTTATCTATGGGCGCCTGACAACATCCATTATAAAAAAGCTGAGGTGAGTAACTGCCTTCTTCCCTTTATCTGTCAACCTATCGAGTTTACCTTTGCTCCTCCTGGAATGGAGACACCCTCAGTATAATGGTGATTTATGTGATTTATTATCTGAAAAATCCAATGTTACGCTGCATTCAGATGGATTCAGGCAGACGGCAGACGGCAAACCGGATATTATTTTAGCGGACGAGAGCAGGACGGTAAAATAAGGTGAGGCCGGCAGAAAAAAAAACGCAACAGTAACGGTAGGCAGCATTGTTAAAAAAAATAAATACATTTTGCCGTCCTCCGCAACAGACTTGACAACCGGATGTTACATTATGCCACACCAGGAGAAAACATGGGCGATCTGGACAACGAGAAGCTAATAGTACCTTACGTTTTGGAGGGAATTTAACATTCATTTTAATATTAATTTAATATTAAGAGAAAGCTGCGTTTTAAATCTACATACATTGGCATTACTCGAATAATTACATAAAATAATAGACAAAAAAAAAATAGAAATAATTATATAAAATATATTTTATTCCATTCTTTGTAAACAATACCACATCACCATAGCAACATATCGTCATGTGTGTTTCGTTTTGCCGTCTTGCCACTCTGGCACTGTTGGTTTGTTTTTCCCGCGCCGTCCAGAAGGTGTTTGTCCATCTGCCGTCCGCCGTCTGCCTGAATCCACGCAAATGCAGCGTTAGTCTTAAATCTTCTTCTCAATTTGGTCATTCGTCACGTAGCATACAGGCTAACCGATGAAGGAATACAGAGAAGGTTAAGTACAGCCATGGCGTGTTATTCTAAAGAGGTAACACGACCATTAGGTAAGAAACGCAACACAAAGACCAAAGCAACCCACATGACAGCGCGTAAGTGCAGAACGCGTAAAGGTCCATTTTAACAAGACCAGACACACACACTCGCATACAAAAAGCACAAGGCCCTATCAGCAGCCTGTACTCAAGTACCTGCAGTTTTTCTTAGTTTGAGGTACACGCTAAGTGATGAGTGGCATTAAGGGGCAGAAAAACAGTTAGCTCTCAGCCACACGCCTCCATGGGTGCGTGACACAAGTATGTTGTGTTGAAATGCGGAATTGGCTGTCCTAAATTAGTAAGATATATTTCGAAATGTATCCCATTTAACTTAATATTTTAGTTTATTTTTAAAAAACGGAAGTAAATATCATCACACACACACACACACACACATGCTCAGACATAAACTTGAGCCTAATAGATAAACAAAACAAAAGAGCAACAACTAGTTAATGTTTTATGCCGACAGACTCTCGGTCTTCAAGTGAATGGCAGAACAAGCCTCAATGTTTTCAGTTCCTGCTGGGTGTATGGGTAAAAGTCAATATTTCAAGAGTGCAGAGACTCTCATTAAATATTTCAAAAGAATACTGACATTGTTTCCCTCTCTCTCCCTCTCTCGTTCTCTCCCATCTCGCTCTCGTCTTCTCTCTCTCTCTCTCTCTCTCTCTCTCTCTCTCTCTCTCTCTCTCTCTCTCTCTCTCTCTCTCTCTCTCTCTCTCTCTCTCTCTCTCTCTCTCTCTCTCTCTCTCTCTCTCTCTCTCTCTCTCTGACATTCCAGTGCAGGCCGGAGCACACACAGACACAGAGTCTCACCACACTGCCAATATCACACACACACACGCACACACACGCACGCGCACACACACACACACACACACACACACACACACACACACACACACACACACACGCACGCACGCACACATACACACACACATTCTCAGCACACTGCCAAAGTGTCTGTGATACCCCTGCTACTGGCCTTCTCTCGCATACTGCTGCAAAACACACACACACACACACACACACACACACACACACACACACACACACAAATGCACACACACACACACACGCAGCAGGTCGTTTCGAGTACATTTCACTGGATAAATGAACGAAACAGATTTGTAATCCAATGAAGCACGTGTTACTAAAATCAGCTAGCCATTTAACTCCATACACTGCATACTGAAAAAACATAAAACACGTATGACCTGCCGCCCTAAACAGTAAGACGGAGGCCCTGTTCTTTGCATTATCTCTTCACCTTTTTCATTGCTGACCACCAGTAAGGGAGGAGGGCTAAAACAGGGTTTCACCGGTAGGAAATGGTTAATGGGTGTTGGTAAATGTGGCTTTGTCTCACAGTGATTAATGAACCACACGTCTGCAACCTCAACACCCATCAACCCATCATCATGGCCGGTATCCACCTGCCACAAAGCCACACGCTGTGTTGCTGTACACCAACACCACCGCATGCACCTCAATAGATCATTTATAGAGCCGATAACGTCTGTTAAGTCACTATCTATCGCCGAATGAGACAACACAACGGTGATTGAGTCTATGGCCCACTGATGGAAGCTTTGCATTTGCAGTATTATGAATGTTATGAACTGGGTGTCGGTTGCAACACAGCTGCAATTATCGTTTAACGCCATAGGTGTCGCCAAAGAGAACTAAACGGAAATCTTCTAGATTGCCACTTTAAGCACTATCGTTATTGCAGTTGTTCTGACCCTTTTGTGTTGAAATAAGTGTGTCATATTCATTTTTGATATGTCCTGAGTGAACGTAGGACATATCACCAAAGCAAGAATATGACTGTGGAATCCAAGCGGTTGTGCCTCACAGTTGATGCTTGTGTGTCTTTTTGTTTTCACACCGATCTAACACAATATCATGTCCGTGGTCCCTTTCAGGGGTCAACCCCGGGGTGGAACTGCCTCTTTGTCGTCGGTTAAAGCACAATGCCAAGGGGAGGGCGAAGATATAGACACTAGCTGAAGTGAAGGTAGAAATTAGCCGGCGAGTGTACCTCCTTTGACTACATGGGTGTAGCTCAGGGCGGAGACTGAGACTAACGTGTGGATAATGGAGGGCTTGGGGTCTGGGTTAAAGGTGGGGTTTGGTGGAGGAAGCCATACAAAGGCCTGAGATTATAGTGTTGAATGGGCCAGATGACAGTTCAAAATGCACACTGCGCAGTTTTTGCAAACGCGCGTGTGCATGCATGTTAGATGTGTCCCCACACACACACACACAGGCACTCATATGCATATATGCACATGCACATAGCAAGCTACGCACACACACCGGTGAATGTGTTTGCCCGGAACTAGCAAAATAAAAAAACACAGGATAATGTGCCTCAAAAAGAGAGACACAAAAGGAGGGAGACAAAAGAGAAATTGATTTGAGAAAAGGATGAGAAAGAAAACAAAGGAAAAGCTCAAAAGGAGGAAGAGTGAGAGGGAGAAAATACGCATTGGGAGAGCGTTGAGAGGATAATACCCCATGTCTCTGTGCTAGGGATTTAAGCAAATAAGTGGAGAAGGGGACAAAGATGGAGGCTGACCTGAAAGAGACGAAAGAACAGAAGTGTCAGAGAATGGCCGGTCGGGAAGAGTGGAAAGTCAGGGAAGAGACAACCGATGGACCACAGGTGTATTAAAACCTATTTCCACAAAGAACCGCTAGTCTCTCACAAAACCCGCGCCACCTTGATGTTGTACACATTCCAGCATGTTCATGTGTTTTTCAGATGTGCTCTGCGCTCTGCACCTCCTACTAGCTAAACTGAATGTCACAACCTGAAGAAATACCTCCGAAAACTAAAGATAAGAAGAGGTTTTAGTTTACAAAGGAAACTCTGCAGATGCGGTAATTCCCTCTGAATAACCAATTTTCACGCTGAACCATCAATACTCTGTCCCTGTGTGTGTGTGTGTGTGCGCACACACACACACACACACACACACACACACACACACACACATTGTATTCACTCCAATACAATGTGAATCTGTCTTCACGTGTCCAATAAATTATTTCAAAAAATCTACAAATATAAAAGGACCTTTTTTTTTCATTCCTATTCTCATTTTCCACAGACCTTGCCAATACACACACACACACACACACACACACAGCGGGGAGCTGCCGCACGCTCACACATCACCCATCAAGATCAATAAAGAAATGAATCTTCAAGCAATGCAGTGTGTAGCTTGGCTATCTGCTACACCAGCCAGACAGGAGCATAACCAGTATAAGTAATAAGTTCAAACTCTCTTTCAAAACCCCAGTCAACCCCAACCCCAAATACCACACTGCAACACTTCTCACAAAAAAAACTCAGACTAAGATCATCTAAAACAAACTAATAAAAAGGCCAACCACACCGGCATAATAACAAACTTATTACACACAAAGCTCTGTCGTCTCTCTTATCTCAAATGCTTAACTTCTTCCATCTGCGTGCTGCAGGCATAAAGGATATTGATCAGCAGCCTACCTGCCCCACTTCAACTAACGCACAGCAGACGGATGCAAAACACACACTGGCAGACAGCAGTGCAAACCAGAAGTAAAAAAAAAGTGAGGAGGACAGCGAGCGACATCCACATAAAATCCTACCTTGCTGTGTGCGTGTCTCACTTGGTCCCGGTGTGCCGGCTTAGTTAGTTTAGTTAGTTGGTTAATGTCCCGTCGGAGTGGTTAGTTCCAGTGAGTGGCTCCCTCCATGACAGGTGCCATGGTGGAAAACAGTCCCCAGGAATGAGGTCTCTCCCTGTGTCTCTCTTTCTACCTCACAGAGATTAATATCACCGTCACCACAAGAAGGGCAGTGAGCAGTAGACTCCTGTGTGTGTGTGTGTGTGTGTGTATGTGTGTGTGTGTGAGTGAGAGAGAGACAGAGAGAGAGAGAGAGAGAGAGAGAGAGAGAGAGAGAGACAGAGAGAGAGAGTGTGCGTGTGTGTGTGTCTATGGGCATGCGCGCGTGAGTAAGCGCACACACAACTCCAAAGGTCCCGGAGTCCTACGCTATTGAGACGAAACGTGGTAACACTCTCTCTCTCTCTCTCTCTCTCTCTCTCGCTCTCTCTCGCTCTGGGTCGGTCAGAATGGGAGGGGGGGGTAAGACAGTTGAGGGGAGGGACAACACAGAAGCAGCTTTTCAGCCAACTCTTTTTCTCTCTCTCCCTGTATTTTCCTTTTCCTTTAAACCTCTCCTTCCCTCTCTGTCTCTTTGTCTCTCTTTCTCTCTATCTATCTTTCCCTGTCTTTCTGTTTCTATTGCTCTCTCTCTCGCTCTCTCTGAAGTTTCCACTGTGTCTCTCGGCTATACCAGTGCTTTTGGCCGGCTCTCAGTGACAGATACAGTTTCATTGCCCAGTAAGGCGTGAAAAGCAAGGAGCTCTATCCCTCTCTTTCTCTCATACACACACACACTCACACACACACACACACACACACACACACACACACACACACACACACACACACACACACACACACACACACACACACACACACACACACACACACACACACACACACTTCTATCGTTCATGGCCACTCCCTCTGCCACAGTCCAGGGGTAAAGCCAACTCCCACGTTGTGTCACTATAAGACTATAGTCTCTCTCTCTCTCTCTCTCTCTCTCTCTCTCTCTCTCTCTCTCTCTCTCTCTCTCTCTCTCTCTCTCTCTCTCTCTCTCTCTCTCTCTCTCTCTCTCTCTCTCTCTCTCACACACACACACACACTTTACAGGAGCATAAGGCTGTGTTTGGTTGTTAGTGATCTATAAAAAGACAAAACAGTTAATGTTGCTGTTTGCATTTGCTCTTCGTCTTTCTTGCACTTGACTTCAGTGTAGTCATCCTGGTCTTACTGACCTCCATCCACATCTTTACATTAGTAATACTGCACATGGATTATGGATTGTGTACTAATTTGACTAATATGACTTAAAATCAGTAAATAAATAAAATCGGTGAATTGAGTTGAGGTTAGGGTTTAGGGCTTTCTCCCTAAATGTCCCCAGATGCAGATTTGCACATTTGTGTGTGTGTGTGAGAGAGAGAGAGAGAGAGAGAGAGAGAGAGAGAGAGAGAGAGAGAGAGAGAGAGAGAGAGAGAGAGAGAGAGAGAGAAAGAAAGGGACTTGTTTGCTAACAGATTTACTGTATTTCCAATCAGTGTGGAACATTATGTGCACACACACACACACACACACACACACACGCACACATCGCACACACCTGCAAGAGGGTTATTTACACACACACACTCTGACACACACTGTGCCGTCAGTCTGGCGTCTTGCTGGCACCGTTCAGACTACCATCTCTGGAGGCCATGCAGGGAGCCAATCAGAACCGGCCCTCAGCATCTCTCATTATCACATACACACTTATACACACTTATACACACACACACATACACACAGAGTCTGCTCTCCAAGGACACAATGTGTGTGTGTTCAAGAGGGAGAAAGAGAGGAGAGAGAGAGAGAGAGAGAGAGAGAGAGAGAGAGAGAGAGAGAGAGAGGGAGGTTTGCTCACCACAGAGGTGCTGATCCTTGTAACCTTATTAGAATAGAATAGAATAGAATAGAATACAAAAGAATGGAAAATATAAAAAAATATATAGAACAAAATATACAATACAATAGAACAGAACGTTTTCCATGAGCACAAATCAGAACCGCTGCTCTGCAACCTGGAAAAAAAAGCCACTCCATAATGATTGTGTTATCACACACGGTTTAATATGTCCGTTACACACACACACACACACACACACACACACACACACAGCTTTGACCCTGGCTGTCTGGGGCCAGAAAGCGAGACTTCGGTATTATCTGACGCTGGCGGTTCCAGCGACGGTCTTCTTATCACGCCCAAGGTTAGCGTGTTATTGTGTGAGACTGAAACACTGAAGTACACAAGGCGTGTGCACAGAAGATGCTTCCCGACATCCAATCTTCTTGGAATTTCCCCCCCCCCCCCACACACACACACACCCTCTGTTTACCTCCTCTTTCTTTCTTCCTTCACCCCCATCTGGCTACTGTTTTCACTCTCTCTCTGTTTGTCTGTCCGTCTCCCCCTCTGTCCGTCTGTCGATTGTATAATTGGGTGTTTGGGTGTGTGTGTTACAGAGGCAATCTGAGGTCTAATACATATGCCAATGTAAGGTACAATAGCCGAATATCCATTTAGTCTAAATACTATAACAATAAACGATAATAACATAATAATTGAATCAATAATAATAATTTCATCAATAATAATAAAATGTAATCATCACCACGGCCTTCAATTGTTTATCATATATTACAGTATGATCATGTAGTTCCTTTCTTTATGATTATTGCACTGACACCATTGGACTTTGTACTAAAGTGTAGGTACCAGTTTATACTCTGTTCAGATCTGATCTTTACATTTGACCTAACAGTAAAGTTTATAGTTCATTCGTTTTAGTTTAGGGTCACTGCCTTATAAGGCAACCAATTTCCCGCCTTAACAAATAACATGTATCATATCTCCAGTCATATCTGACTAGTTTGTTATGCGGCTCTTGGTATCTCAACTTTAAAAGACACTGATACCCTCCTTCAGCCTGCTGTTAGAAAATATCAAATACCAGAATTGGTTCAACCCTTATGTGATAACAGATGGCTTTAGCCCCACTATTGCACATCTTGCAGTGGTGTGAGGACGACCACGACGGTGGCCTCGGCCCTAACGTCCATTCTCTGTTAAATCCTCACTTCTTAAGCTGCCTTTTATGAATCCATTAAATCATCATCATCATCTGCTCGGTTATCAACTGATTTAGAATCTGAGGTCTCACACACCTGCCAACGGGGTCAACAGAAACTGCAGCCAGATCTACAGGGTTTGACAGCTGGGGGTTGTGGCATCGCAGTAAAGGGTGACTTTAGTCTACTCAGACCTTCAGCATTTATTCACCTCAATACAATTATTGGCATCCACCCCTCCCTCCATCACTCCCTCTCCCTATTCTCCTTGCCAACCCCCTTCCTCTTTTCTTTTAAAGGGGGAGACTCCTGCCGACACACTATTGTTGATACTGACGTCTGGCCTGACGCACAGCAGACACACACACACACACACACACACACACACACACACACACAAATGAACACAAGAAATGTGCATACGCAATGAAAATGGTGAGCACACTTACACCGGCACACAACTTCATAAAACTGCATGCAAAAGGAGAAAAACCTCTGTGACGAACATGGCCTATTGAGTCAACCAGCATTTAAATACCAAACTATTTATGCCTCCTTTCAATGTGTGTGTTTGTGTGTGTGCGTGTGCGTGTGTGCGTGTGTGTGTGTGTGTGTGTGTTTGCGCACACACACAGAATGCCAAGTTCAAGAAGTCACCCCCTCCATGACCTCTATTCAGGGCTGAATTCATCGGTTTATAGGAAGTGCCACGGGGATTACGAACAGGTGGCCTGGAACAATGAACTACAAGCGACAGGCGAGATACGCAGCACAACAGTTTTCTGGGGAAAAGTTTTCCAAATCAAATCCAGCTAGCCTGAAAATGTTTAAACTTTAAGTAATATGATGCCCATGGTGCAATTCGGTGGAGGATAGACTTTGATCACGGGGGCCGTCTACACATACCGTTTTTTTTCTTTTTTTACCGGTCCGGACAAAGTTTCCTTCATCAATTTAAAAACATCCACAAGATGAACACATTGCCCTTTGAAAATGTTTCACTTTCACTCACTTCACTTTTCACCTCATCGCAGCATGGAATATGCTGATGTCTCTTCCAGCCAAAGCTAAACTGCCAAAATGACTTTTTTTGACAATGCCATTTTACCTCTCCATCCCTTCTGCATTCTCTCCCTCTCTTTCTCTCTCCCTCTCCCTCCTACCCAATCAGAATTGTTCTGCCTCGACACTTACAGCCATGTTTCCTAGACCATGATATTAATATTTCACAGCTTAAACTTAAAAGGGCGTGTTGCTTTACACTTCAAAGACCCCGGTGTACAGTCAGTATCACTTGCTCACACACACACACACATACATCGATCGAGTATACACACACACTCTCACTCACACACACACACACACACACATCCCCACCAACTGCTGTTTGTATGTACCGTAGTCCTAGGAGTGACCATGGTGAGCGGTGGGGAGACACACCCCTCATTAATGATTTATGTACCGGGGATGAGAAGAGGGGAGCAAATACAATCTGTCTTTCAGCTTTCCCCTCTCACATAACAATGGCACACTCAACACTCAATGCCTTGGAACAAATTTGGTTTGAGACAAACACCCACAAACGCCTAGCGTACATGTACTTACATCATGAGTCTCTATAAACGAATGAAGGCCTATAAACAAACTACAAGTCCCATTCTGTGGCCACTTGCCACCACCTGCTCCTCTCAAAAAACTACAAATGGAGCAGTGTGTTCCAGGAATGCACCGCATGTTTCAAAATGTATTATTGGCCGATTCAAAGTAGAAATCGCATCGATTCGTTGTACTGCATCATGGTTTCATACGTATGTCAAAGTCAAGTTAGCCATATTATTAGGCAAATATACAGCACTTTGATGCAGATATTTGTACATATGGGTGGAGCTTCATAACTATTATTTTAGCACAAAGCAGTGTGTTAAAATCATTGGGGTTTCTGTCACTTGACCGGTCAGTGAGAGTACTGTAGCAGCTAACCTAATCAGTAGTTCTGCACTGACGCATGAGTCAGGGAAAACCCGACTAGTCATATAATTTGTATTGAGTTCACTGGAAAAGGTGTGTCATATTGCAGAGCTGGGAGAATAGGTCTGGAAAGAAACTCCTCCGAATGTTCTCCTCTTCTAATAATACAGCATGGGATGATTCAGCATTAGGAAAACAGACTGAGACATACACACAGGTGCAGACACACACACACGGACGCACGCACACACACACACACACACACACACACACACACACACACACACACACAGGTACAGACACACACAAACACACGGATGAACCTACACACACGCACAGGTGCAGACACAGACACGGCCGCACGCAGATATACATGCTCACACACACACACGGATGCACACACAGATGCATGCACACACACACACGGATGCACACACAAAACACATGCACACACACACAAACTTGCACACACACACACATACACACACACAGTCACATACAATAATGCCCCTTCCATGGCTCACTTTGAAGGTATTTAGTCCAGTAAGTCTTTCTTTTATGTTTTTTCATGTGCACAAACATTTGTGCACACGATGTGTGCATGTGGCCATGTGTCACAGAAAGTAACACACAACACACGCATGCAAACACAGAGCAGGTGCAGTAAAATCACTTCACTTCAAATTCACTCTGCCAGGGCCTTTGTAGTTCCAGATACGTTCCAGAGTTTAATGATGTGCTGAACTCATCAAAGTGCAGGGAGAGAGAGACAGAGAGAGACACACACACACAGACACAGAGAGAGAGAGAGAGAGACAGACAGACAGACAGACAGACAGAGACAGACAGAGACAGACAGAGAGAGACAGAGAGAGACACACACACAGACACAGAGAGAGAGACTGGACTTACTTAAATGATTGTACTGCCCCATTGTAACATATTGTGTATATTGTGTGCATGTGTGTGTGTGTGTGTGTGTTTGTGTGCATGTGTGGGTGTGTGTGTGTGTGTGTGTGTGTGTGTGTGAGAGAGAGTTACTGTGCGTTCACACCAAAAGCGTCTTGCGCTGCAAAGACGCCGGAAGTCATTCACTTTCAATGGGCAAGAGCGTCCAAAGCGTCACAAGCGTCAAACGCTTCCAGCGTCAAAAGTTGAGCGTCCAGAGCGTCAAAAAAAAGTTGAAGACAGTTTAACTTTATGCAAATTACTATGACGCGTTTCAGCGGCAAAAACTGACAGCCAATCTGAATGTAGACGCTCTCCGTTTGGGTGGGTCCCGGGGAACACCGGCACTTTGGTTCCTACTGTACTTTGTTGGTTCCTACTGTAAAATGTCGACGGAAAAGATAATCGCGGCTGTGGCGGGGCACTCGGTGTTGTACGATCCAAGCCTTTTTTATTTCAGAGACAATACCGTAATAATCAGCTTAAATATCATTTTTACAAACACACGCACGAAGCGGGCCGCCCATTAACGGCATGGACCAAGCAGTTCTGGACCAGGTAGGAGACATTGGACACTTAATCGTATTTACCGTATAACTGCACACAACTTTATTTAAAAGCAATCAAATGTAAAACATGTGTGTTTGTATTCTGGTGTCCGGTGCGTGTGGACGTGCGGCTCCTCCGGCGGAGCGGTTCATGTTGATAGCGGAGTCCGGGAGGGTTCACCTTCACGGCGTAGTTACGAGGGATGTGCGACTATCGTTTATCCAACAAGCAAAACCGTCTCTGCAATATATGGCCAAAGTGGGAGTTCACTCTTTGATATGGCTGTCTAAAAGCATACGGCTCCTTTAAATGCGTCTGCATAATTTAATTGTACGTCATTGAGCGTCTTGAGCGTCAAAAGCGAACAAAAATATTCGCAGCGAATCTTTTTGAGCGTCAAAGCGTCTTTGCAGCGCAAGACGCTTTTGGTGTGAACGCACAGTTAGCCTGCATGTGTGTAAGTGCAGGTATAAATGCATGTGTGAATATTTGTCAGTGTGTCTATGTAAGGGAGCTGTGTGACAGTGTGTGTGTGTGTGTGTGTGTGTGTGTGTGTGTGTGTGTGTGTGTGTGTGTGTGTGTGTGTGTGTGTGTGTATCTGGCACTAGTCTACTATGTAATTAATTTGCTGGCTGGTAAACTCTTGACATTATGACATTTATGCATGGTCATTGTCTCGGATTCCTCTCTCTCGCTCTCTCTCTCTCTCTCTCTCTCTCTCTCTCTCTGCCTATTCTCTGTCGCTCTTTCTATTCCCTATCTATCTATCTCTGTCTGTGCGAGGAAGACACTTGGACAAAGATTTTTCTGTGCTCAACAATAAATGCCATAATTCTAGTGGCTTTTCCTGAAATTGGGGGTCAAACCCCCAAAGAGATTATCAGGATTCAGTGATCAGCACACACACACACACACACACACACACACACACACACACACACACACACACACACACACACACACACACACACACACACACACACACACACAGTTGACTTGCTGTTACCCTCTCCTTACAGTGAACATAAGAAAAGTCAGTGCTTGGTCAAAACTTCCAAAGCTGTCTTTCCAATATCTCTCTCTCTCGATCTACACACGTCGTGTAATAAAATCAAAAATACATAGCTAGATAAAATAGATAAATACAAATAGTTATTATTAAGGGAAAACACAGAATCTTGTTCTCTGGGAAATTACTTTACATTCATATAGTGATAAACGACTCTAGCTGCCTGACTGTTGCCCCCGGAGACACAGAGTCTAGGGGGAGGGGCCTATCGTGACCAGCCCCCCCCCCCCCCCCCCCCCTCTATGACGGAGGCAGGTTAGGTCCTTATAGATAACACAGGCCCTCTAGGGCTTTAAATCTCCAGGAGAAGTTGCCCTTGATCAGACAGACACACACACACACACACACACACACACACACACACACACACGCACACACGCACACACACACACACACAATATGAGTAGAGCTAGTTCTAGTTACTAACTACACACTTAAGCAACATGCAGCGATTTGGCTTATTTTATTAATTTCCTGTTTCGTTGACCTTTGCCCCCCGGAAGCCACCGTGACTAAGTGTCTTGACTACTTATACTAGAGCATAGATGTGTGTGTGTGTGTGTGTGTGTGTGTGTGTGTGTGTGTGTGTGTGTGTGTGTGTGTGTGTGTGTGTGTGTGAGCACAAGTATGTTGCTGTGTTTGTAGTGGGGGAAGGGCTGGGTGGAGGTGTGGCTTGACCCATCCGTACTTACACACACACACACACACACACACACACACATGCACACACAAAGCACCAAGCTGTTATGACAAAGCTAAACGATAAGCCTATCGGTCGCAGACAAAATACACTCACACCGGGCCGTGGGAAACCACATGACACTGGAAAGGGACTAACTGTGTGTGTGTGTGTGTGTGTGTGTGTGTGTGTGTGTGTGTGTGTGTGTGTGTGTGTGTGTGTGTGTGTGTGTGTGTGTGTGTGTGTGTGTGTGTGTGAAGAAACCTTGACAGTCAGGTACTCCCATGGAGAAGCACACACACACACACACACACACACTATTGTTATAAAAGCTAGAAGCTAAAAGCTAGAGTCACATTGACTCTGATGTCTAGATGAAATGACTGAAACATATTGTGCGTTTGCTGCTGTCCATCTGTGTGTCTTTGGTCCCATCTGTGTGTTTGGTTCAAGCGTTGTTTAATGTCCTTCGTATGCCACGCAGACAGCGTCCGACTAGATGTGTAGGAGGGCCCTTTCCGTCACAAGGTTTAGGTTTCATAATTAGCTTTTTATTTTATTGCAAGTCATCTGTTTTTTTCCATCTACCATGCCATCCTCCTCTTTGTTTTATCCATAACGGTAATTATCGTCTTGTTTGGTCGTTTTTATTCCATGACCGGCTGTCGGTCAGTGAGTTAGTCAGCATGATCTCATCCTTCCTTCCTTTCAATGGCACTGAACATAGGTGTGTGCCACTCTAGCACTCATATTCGTCTCCCTCTCTTTTCTTGCTGCTTTCACTCATGTCACCCCTTTTATTTATTTATTTTTATTTTTAACTTCACCCATGTCACATTTCTCAAAATGACATGTCAGGGTGTGTGTGTGTGTGTGTGTGTGTGTGTGTGTGTGTGTGTGTGTGTGTGTGTGTGTGTGTGTGTGTGTGTGTGTGTGAGTGATCACTAAACATGCAATTAGGGCCAAAAAGCAAAAGCGGGTTTCCTGCATGTAGAACTCGTTCATGAAGAATAAATCAAGAAGTAAATCCTTGCAGTATATACACACAATCCACTATTTACATACAAGTGAAGGGAACCTCCCACTTTTGTCCAGACTTTGTGAGGAATGACCCGAGGAGGCAGATCCATGGTTGCTGATTGTTTAGACGGTTTGTGTTTAGACAGTTTGCCATTGGCTCTCATTGCTTTGGGAGTCCTCTAGCTCTAGCAAGACCTGGGAGCAGGTTTGAAGACACTGAATTCCTTGGAATTAGCCTCAGAGCAAACATTCAGGGTTGCTAAAAATAGGGCGGACACGAGCCAATATTTGAAATGGATTTCTATTTCCCATAAATGGTCCAGTAAGATGCTGCTGCATGTAACTCATGCGACTCAAGATGTTACATCAGTTATATTGGAGGAGAGAGGAGAGAGGGATGATGATTAAAAAGGCTGAATGGATGGTAGGAGGAGGAGGAGGAGGAGGAGGAGGAGGAGGAGGAGGAGGAGGAGGAGGAGGAGGAGGAGGAGGACATATTTGATTTGGATAAGATTATCACCCAAAGGTAGAGAGAGTTGTTGCCAAATGGAACAGTGTGCAATAAATCCAAAATTCAAAGCTTGAAAGAGAGAGAGAGAGAGAGAGAGAGACACACACACAAAACTGAAAATGAGATCAAAACCAGTGTTATGAAACCTATCAAATGAATTCAAATGATAAAGGAAACTTTGGTAGCATTGAAATAGATGTAATGAAATGACGTGGAATGTGTTGAAATATATATATTTAGAAAAATGGTTTACTAAATATGACGTGTTGATGTCATATTTGTTATTGTAAATGTCATATAATGTCATGTTAATTCTCCACACGTGCATGTCCAATATTCAGTGATACATCTTTTGTGTCTAAATTGTGCGCATGATTGTCATCATATGGAGAAAGCGAAGAACAAGGGCAAAAACAAAGATGTTGAAGTTATAGACAAAGAGAGAGAGAGAGAGAGAGAGGGGGGGGGAGAGAGAGGGGGGAGGGGATAAGAGAGAGAGAGAGAGAGAGAGACAGAGACGGAAGAGAGAGAGAGAAATACAGAGACAGAGAGAAGGAGAGGATGAATGGAGGAGAAAGGAAGGGGTTTTTTTTACGGAAAATGAATTCCCAAAGCGTCGGCATACAGAGGTATTGTTAAAAAAACCTGGTTAATCTGACGCCAGATCCCTATCTAAAGACGAGCCTTGGGGCAGGGGGAAGCCCTGCTCCACCGGGACCAGGGAGGATGAGCGTGCGCGTGAGAGAATGAGTGGGTGCAGTTCAGCAGGATCACAGAAGGATCACAAGGAAGAAAAACAAAAGAAAGGAGGAAAGAGGAAGGAGGTTTTAAGAGGCATGTGAGGGAGGGATGGGGAGAAGGTGGAGAGGATTCCCTTAGGGAGACCAAAATTGGCTTACACACACACACACACACACACACACACACTCACATGCACACGTGTGCACAAATCAGGGGTGCTGGCCAGGGTCCCAGGCATCAAGGCATGCACACATATGCATGCACACACACACACACACACACACACACACACACACACACACACACAGAATTGCTTGCTAAGTTTATAGAGGGAATGGCAAAAAAAACAAAAAACTGATAAGGAAGAAGATAGGATTTCATAAGATGGAAATTAGCTAGTAGCTAAATCTGGTGCAATGCATCTCTTCTCCTTGTGTGAGATTTATGTTTTTCTACATGGTCCCTGACAAATAGATGTAATAAACTAAACTAATAAAGAACAATATGATTTCTGCAATAATAAAGTGGTGATTTGATTTAGCTGGTTATTATTTCACTGGCCACTGTCCACGTTGTGTTCAGAGACCAAAAGCACCAACTGCCATTGTGCGTTCGAATATAATAGAGAAATACAATTGAAACACCGGCAAGTCTGGGAGATACCATATCTCTGTAATCATAATATAATGCCAAGCGTATTTCTTTCCTGTGATTTTAAGACTCTCGATGAACGATATGACCCTGCACGGTCCACTGTGAATATTCAAGGACCAACAGACCTTAAAGGATGATATCGACCTGGGTGATTACCGTCGTAGCCGACTCTCCTGGCTTCACTCATCACATCCGTCACCAATACACCACATTGGTATAGGATGTTTTAGTAAAGCCAGGAGAGACGGTTACAATGGTTTGATCCCCCAGACCGGTTGTGAAATCAAGGTGTGTTTCTTGTCTTGCTTCCCTCTCCAACCGCTCACAGATGTGATCTGAGGGGGCGGGGGGGGGGGGGGGGGGGGGGTCTGTGTGAAGTGGTTAACTGCACTGTTGTAAAAACGTACACACCCCTGCAGACATCAGAGGAGAGAGAGAGAGAGAGAGAGAGAGAGAGAGAGAGAGAGAGAGAGAGAGAGAGAAAGAGAGAGAGAGAGGAGAAAGGTTTGCGGGTGCAAGCCGAGGGCGAGTTTTAACTAAGATTGTTGACCTCTGGAACTTCCCCTTTTCATTCAGAGCTATGATGAGGACTCGGACTGGAGTCAAATCGTCTCCATCACAAGACACACACACACACACACACACACACACATACATACAAACACACACACACTCACACTATAGTACACCACCACCCCCTTCTTCCATTGTTTTACCTTAATGTGAGAATCCATGCATTACTTCTTCAACACCTGGAGACATATGTTTCCCAGAGACACACAGCTGTGAGAAAGCTGGCCAGAGAAACCACAACAAAGCTGGTGGAAACTTCACACAGAGAGAGGAAAAATGTTTTTTTTCAAAGTCAACGTCATACTTCTTAATATACATCTTAATATATGGTGCACCTCTCACTCTTTCCCCTTTCCGGCAAAAGTTCTAACAAAAGCCAGAACAGTGAATGAATGATGATGATGTCACTCTACAGAAAAGAGAGACAGAGAGGGAGAGAGAGAGAGAGAGAGAGAGAGAGAGAGAGAGAGAGAGAGAGTGGAATGGTACTGATTAGGATCACCAGATTAAGGATGACAGACCGCGTGTGTGATGCCCACGCCTACTGATTCAACAACCACATCTAGACCACAACCACAGATAAGATACAAATCTATCAGGTTTGTCATTGAAAACGGGATCATCTCCGCTATGGACGGAGAAAAAGAGAGAAAGAGGAGAAAACACAAAGAGGAGGAAAGAACTGTAGAAACAAACCACAATTGCCGTTTTTGTTCGACGTTACTGTAACGGCGGTGACCTCATCGCTGTCGTGCGGACTCGGCTGGGAACTAGCCGTCCAGTTTGTGACGGCACCGTATGTCATCGCGTGACAACATCGCCACGCACGCACACACAAACAACGCAACACACAATAGCTAATTGACATCGTTGGCAATGAAGTGTCCCAATGACAGGCCGGCAGCGACGACAAATTATAGGCTAAGCTGTTGGGCTTGTCACACCTTTATTCCTCCCTAAAAACCTATCATTTGTGACGGCTAAGCCTGCATTTGAGAACATAAACAACATGTCCTTCCATCAATGACACCAATGGAGGAGCAGTTCTTTGGCAACGTTAGGGCCAGACCAATCCTGGCTGGGTTTGCCGTGTTTGGTGGTGCGGTTCTCAATGGGCCCGGCCACAACCACCCATGACTGACTCCAATAACTATCCGTCTTCATGGACAATAGATTATAGAGAAAACAAAAATGTCACATGGTGTCTTGAAGCACTTCCTGGCCGGAGGGGACCCACCCACTTCATTCTTGACCTATGAGACGCCGCCTGTCTGCGTTGTGTCATCGGCAGCGGAGGGACATAATGACCGTTTTATACGCACTCAACGGCTGTTGCTGCTCCCCCCCTCTGTCATTATGAACTCTTTTCAGCTTTGATTTATTTATTATACAGTATATACTTGCTCCATCTCTCTCTCTCTCTCTTTTCTCTCTCGCTCGCTCTCTCTGTCAATCTTTGAAGTTGTTTTTCTAAAAAAGGTGTGTGTGTGTGTGTGTGTGTGTGTGTGTGTGTGTGTGTGTGTGTGTGTGTGTGTGTGTGTGTGTGTGCGCGCTTGCATGCGTGCCTGCGGACCACAAATGTGTAGGCATCATTTCTATGTTCTGCTTGTTGAGATGAAAGCTGCTTTATGTGGGACTATATGACTTTGACTCCTTTGATTGGACTAAGACAATGCAGACTTCATGAAATTGTGTTGAGATCAGTCAATGATGAAGGATCCAACAATGCTAATCAGTTTTGAAGTACTGGCGTAAGATCTTATAAACACCATGCCTTTTGAGGGGATATGGATCATGAACATATTTCCAATAAAAATATTCTGTATACCAAAAAATATACACTTTAACCAGAGTCTGTTTAAATCAAATCATGTTTAAAAATAATAATTATATATATATATATATATATATATATATATATATATATACTCTCCTGGTGACTGGACCCATAAATTGTAGCCGGACATCACAGGAATACAACACGTGTGTATGGGCATGTGTTACCGATTTGAACATCAACCACATCCTAGATCATCAACTTGCACATATTTTATTTCAGAATGGGACCCCCCTAAAACACCCCCCCCCCCCACACACACGCTCACCCCACCTCACCTTTCATCTACTTTGATCCCCCCCCCCCCCCCCCCACCTCCCCCCACCATCGTCTTACCAACACACCCCTTTCAGCACCCCTCTCTCTCACCTCATCTCTGTTTTCCTTCATCTTGTTTTCCCCTTCTTCCTCCATCTCTCTCTGACTGTATTTCTATTTCTATTTCTATCGTCTTCTCTTTTTCCCACAGTCTGTGTATGCTATGCATCGGTGTGATTACACTGGGGACGCTGGGGACATGTCCCCACCGCTCTTTGAAATGGACGATTTTGGCCCCATCGCTTTTTACATTTGTAAAACCTTCGTTAAAAATAGCTTGCACAAAGAAATGATAACAAATGAAAAGGCTTGAGAAAGATGTATTTGCACAATAGGAAAACATTGTTGTTCATATTTTATGGCGGCAATATTTGTTATTGTTATCGCTGGGCTGACATGCACTGGTGCAGTAGATGTGATGTTGGCATTGTTCGACTGACATGGTGTTGCAGCTTTGGATGTGATGCATATGGATGACTGTTACTTGTGCGGTCGACATTGTGCGAGTATTTGTCAACTCTGTAGTAGGTAAGTAAGAAAGTAAAGATTTATTGATAAAGCACTTTTTAAAACACACTGTTACAAAGTTCTTCACAGCTAAGTAAGTGAGGTAAAAAACAATATTACAAAATAAACAAGATATGTTACAAAATATTCCACAATATTTAAAACACAGCACAATGAGAGACAGCCCAAGCTAAAACCAAGACAAAAACAGACCAAAAGATACGACAGGGATGGGGACCTACAGAAAGGCTTGGCTGTAAAAATGTGTTTTTAGAAGGTGCTTAAAACCGTCTGAAGACTCGGTCTGAAAAACCTGATAGATTGGGGAAGACGGATCCAGAGTGTTGGGGCTAAACCAGCAAAGGCACCATCACCTTTTGCTTTGAGGACCGGAGTGGCCACTGCAAGGTCACGCAGTGCCTTATATGTAATCAGCAGGATTTTAAAGTTTATTCTGAATTTTACAGGAAGCCAATGGAGGGATGCAAGGACAGGGGTAATGTGGGACCGGCGGCTAGCATAGTTAAAAGCCTGGCGACTGCATCCTGAACCAGCTGTAAACGATTTAGAGCAGCTCCACTGAGGCACGTGTAGAGGGAATTACAATAATCTAGATGGAGAGAAAAGGAAAGTGTGTATTAATAGTTCAAGATCCGTGGTAGACAGGATACATCTGATTTTTGCGATGTTTCTAAGCTGAAGAAAACAAGACTGGATGAGCTTAGTAACATGCTGGGCAAATTTCATATGCCGGTCAATGATGATATCAAGATTCTCGGGGGTAGAATTGATATATAGGTGAAGTGAAAACATAAACTAATCAACTGTAATGGCAAAGCTAATCGGGTCAAAATAATATAATTTCTGTTTTGTCAGGGTTTAGATGGAGGCGGCCAAGCAATCATGCAGGGAGGACAAATGATTCAGGTTATTGGTTTGGCAGAGACATAGATCTGTGTATCATCGGCATAGAGGTGATTTGACACGTCCTGGAAGCGGCTGAACAAATGACCCAGGGAAAGCATGAGAATGAGAAGAGGATTGGTCCAAGGACCGACCCTTGAGGAACTCCACACAACAGGGGAGTGGAGAAGGACACATGATTAATAATACTTAAGATTCAAATATCTATTTGTCGAGTATGAATGAAACCACTTTGAAGCTGCACCAGAAATGCCAACCCAGTTATGCAATCTATCCAGTAGAATGGCATGATCGGTGATGTCAAACACAGCAGTCAAGTCAAGTAGGATGAGAATGGAGTATTCAGCTTTGTCAGCATGCATAAGGATGTCATTGGTCACTCTTAGTCATGCGGTTTCAGTGCTATGTTAATGGCAAAAGAAGGATTGAAATTTGTGGAAGATTTTATGACCCTCAACCAAATTCAGGAGTTGTTCAGTAATAATTATTTCAAGGCTTTTGGATAAAAAAGGGTAGCTTCTCATACACACTCCTCTCGCTCTTCCTCATCATTCTCTCTTTCTCCCCTCTCTCTCTCTTCCTCCCTCCTCCCTTATCTCTCTATTCCTTGCCTCTCTCTCCCTCTCCCTCTCCCTCTCTCTCTCTCTCTCTGATTCTTCGTTCCAGATCTCCTCCAAACTGTAGAGGTGAAAGGCATTGTCCCCCAGGCTTTCGCACCCTTCGGGAGATGTCTGGAAATATCATACAACCCCTTATATCACGCCACACTTACAACCACACACACAACGTACATAGCCCCACACTCGCAACCACACATACCTACACACACAAACACACACACACACATACATACACATTTTCACTCGGGTCTGTGAAACGCGTTGAACACTGCAACAGGATGTGGAAGCGGCGAGCCAGGGGACTATGTGTGTGTGTGTGTGTGTGTGATGGAGTGGTGTTAGGTAGGGAGGTGGGTGCGTTGTTGCCTAAAACCCATTATGCCTAAAATATATTCTCTGTGGTTTTGGTTTTAATGGTATTCTGACTTGAGGGTTGAACACGGGACATCCACTGCGCCACAATGGGCCATATTCACCTAGCGGCCATCTTGGTCCTAAACCCGAGCTAGCATTTAGCACCAAGACGGCCCATTAACTGTTCTAATCCAACTTATGCATCATCAAAACCATTTCCATCAACTAAAAAATACAAATAAAAATCAGTTGCCCACAAAACAGCTGGCCATTAGCATAGTGTGACTTAAGGTAGGAAACCACCAGCCGGCGGTAGCGCTATGTGGCTACAGCCTGTTAGCCTTTGAGTGACGGTCACAATGTTCCATGGAGACGTGGACTCTGTTTGGACCATGCTCAAATGGGTCCATTTAGAACCAGGGAAGAACCAGGGAAATAACACAGTCAGCAAACTGGTCTCTTCTGTTCAGCTCATCCACGCATGGCGAGCGGTGACAGCCTCCGGTGGAAAATACAGCGTCAGCAGCCTTGGACCCGTATGCCTTAAGAACCTTTTACTTTTTTTGTACATATGTTTGACCTCACGAGAAATTTATGTCGCTCATTTATAAGTGTGTAGTATAAGTGGTATTAATATGGATCCGTAAGGTATAGGTAGCATTAAAATAACAAGCGGGCAACATGTGGTTATGTTTTGTGTTTGCCTACACGTAGAAAGGTCATAAACAAATAGGGAAATGTGAGCGTTCCTGTCACATCGTCACATACACTTTGGATACTAGCTTACATTACGCAAACTGGTTAGCAGGCGTCATTGCATGAAACCTGTTTTGCTGACAGTTATTAGTGACCACTAACAGCACTTAAACACAATTTGTTTGATTAGGTTGTTACAGAAATTTGAAATAAAACCAATACCTCTTATCAAACGACTGAGGCTCATTGATCATCATTGATCATTTTAGTGTAGTTCAGTTTTTGAATAGCATTGCATTTCCCCTCCTGTATTTGCATCAATTTCTTTCAAGAAGGCCCACTCCAGTTTCCTGCCAAAGTCAAGCTAACATGCAACACTCGCAAGCTGGTCGTTCCCCTGGCACTGACAAATGTCCACTGTGTGT
This sequence comes from Merluccius polli, assembly GCA_030340625.1. Taxonomy (NCBI): domain Eukaryota; kingdom Metazoa; phylum Chordata; class Actinopteri; order Gadiformes; family Merlucciidae; genus Merluccius; species Merluccius polli. The sequence goes on along the minus strand of JAOPHQ010001875.1, from coordinate 16,108 downwards.
GAGCACAGGTGTGTGGCGATGGCATTTGGAGAAAATCCGAAACTGTTCAGTGACCTTCGACCTTACAGCTCACCCTAATCTGTTACAGTGGCGAGCTCTTTCACACTCCGGTAGCTTTTTGGGTCCAGAGTAAAGCAAAAGAATGAAACTGCCCAAGTCAGCATCTTCACCCCCCCCCACCCCCCCCCAGCCTTGCTCAACATTTCCACAAGTCTCTATGGATGCTGCAGTTTGTGCTGCAGTAGCAGTAAAACCAGAGCATAGTCTTAAGGGACCTAGCATTACAGTTGGGATCCCGTTAGCTCGATGTAGCTAGTATGCATTTGCAAACATGATGAACTGATAGTGAGCTATAATTGCAATATTGTAAGATATGGAGTCCTTAAATGTATAATAAGTGCAAGATATTGAGATGGGCATTGATAGATATGTGCGCACACACACACACACACACACACACACACACAAAACTCCAAATATATATTTGTAGTTTTATACAATTGTACCTTGTTTTTTCACTGGATTATTGGAACAACATAATCCACTACTTTTATACCCACCTCAAATAACCCTTTCAAAGATGGATTGCAATTATGTCAGCAGCTCACGTTCCTGACGTTGAGATTGCAACATAGCATTTTTGAGTTATCGCAAAATAAAAATAATGAGTTTGCCAGAAATAGAGCATCCTCCTAAACTCCTGTCTTCTAAAACCCTATCATTCAATAATCACCTAATTTGAGGGTGAACAGAAAAACATCTGTCAAACAGATAGTAGACCCAACCTCACCATGATAGGACTCACAAACCCGGCCTGCCAGACTGTGGCTTGTATTGACAGAACCGGGAAGCCGGCTGGACGTCTCCTGGGTAAACATCAGGTGTCTGACAAATAGTGGGTTTTAAAATAGGCAACACTTTAAACACGGCTCCTTTTTTTGAAAGTGATTTTTTAAAAGACCTTATAAAACAGGTGCTTATCGTTTGTCGGTGAATTGCCTGCATCTGAACTAGTTTGCTATAATATCACAAGATGGGTTGGAGAAGCCTCAATCTATGGAGTGCACGGCGTCAATATGTGCCGTTTTACTGATATCTGTGGAAAAGATAAAAATGATTTTCCGCTGGCTTAAAAACCACCATGGAAAAATCTAATTGGATTGAGGGAGTACATTACAGGCCAAGAGTCACTTTGTAGCTCATCTCCCAGATGTAAGAGTTGGCAATTCAGCCAACTGACAATTTGTCCTTTTCACAGAGATATAACCATCATCTGAATCGGTATCAAAACCACACACCGAGTGTTCATAGTGTAGGGGGGGAAAAATTGCAGCCAAAGCTTCTTGCCCAAAAGTGTCAGGTTCAATCCCCAATCCGCAGCCTAACCTGTAGGCGTCGTCAAGCAAGATGCCCCCCTCGACTTGCTGGGTTTCAGTCTTCCTTGTGAGTGTTTGAACACTCAGGAAAGAGCTCTGCTGTGAGAAATATACACACGCACACGCACACACACACACAAAGTTTCCTCTTCTCCTCCTTCACCCCTCATGTCTCCGTTTCCTGGCAGTACCCTGCTTTCTCCATTTCCCCCCATAACTTCTTCATTAACAGGTCGACACCTGGTCCTTGTCCTCCACTACGCAGTACTTATTCCATATCCCAATAAAAATTGGGTGGAAAAAACGCGGCCAATCGCCAGAGAGGTGATCCCCTTCAGCTAGGGGGGGATAGCAACCCTGTCCGTCTGGCAAACACATAGACAAGCAGATGGCGAGCAAGGCGACACTTATCATAAACAAATCAATACATCCATCACTGTCAACTGTCATTTCCAGTAAATCACATGTTCTGCTCAGGTACATTTCTTTAGGTTATCTTCCAGGCTTATTGTCGTTCCTTCCACAAAGTTAACGGCCTCATAATATATTTATTCAAGTTGCCTCTTTCCTGCTCGTTTCGACTTCTCCTCTTTATTTGGCAGAGGGCCCTATTAAACAAAGCTTTAAAACATTTACTGGATAAATAACAAGGGGTCACTTTGTTTTTACTGTCAAAACTTCCTTCTCTCCAGGTGCTGATAAGTACGTACGGTATGTTGCATATTTACACCTCTCCAAAAAGATGTGCTGTGTGCGTACAGTGCACTGATAACCTACCTTGAAAGTGAACTTTTCCCCTAGTGTCCTCATTCCTTTCATTTCATTTCTATATCCAAAACAATAAACAAAGCTTACATCACGCTAAAGCCAGCTGTGGAATAGATCTCTGTTGCTATCCAAAGGGACATTTTTATATTCATATTTTTGTTTTTTTTTAAACTATGAACCTGCTTTTCGGTCCATCATTGTCAAAGCAGATGTGTGCACCGGCAGACAGACTCCACCGATTTATAAATCTCTCCTTCATGGTTTTCACTACTTTTCTTTCCATTGACCTCTCTCTCTCTTCTCTATTGTCATCCATTTTCTCTACTTTTTCCAAAATCGTCCATCTCCATCCTCTATCCAACTTTGGGCTCTGGGTTAGTGTCTCTTTTTAAAACTTTCCTGTAGCATGTGTATACCTTCTTGGTATCTTCCACAGAGTAGAGCTGAATGAGGGTCATCTGTTGTTTGCTGGTATGGCCTCTGGTCAGCTGTGTCCTATTAGCCCAAATGTCTGCAGGATATTGCATTTCCCTCTGCCTGAATACTGAAAAATTCACACACACACACACACACACACACACACACAAAAACAGACACGCATGTACGTACACACAAACATACACATACACACACACCTGCAAACAGTTTAGTTTTTCCTTTTCATGCAAATATGAGCACACACAGTTACACACATTTACACACACACACTAAGACGCTAATTCTGGTATTAAATATTGGTCACATACAATAAAATAGAGGAAGAGTTGAGTCATTTTTCATATTTATTGGTATAATTTTGACCACAATCGCGTTTATACCTGTTTGTATCGGCAGATTGTGTGTGCGTGTGTGTCTGTGTATGTGTGTGTGTGTGTGTGTGTGTGTTGAATAACGTCTTCTTCCTCCTCTGTATCTCTCCATCACATCATAATTTCATATTGAATTCCTCTATCTCTGTGTCAATTTACCTACGTATCCTCTGAAGCACGACATTAGGCCTCCTCACCTCTTCTCGCCCTCACCTGCACGGCCTTCAGCCTCAGTATCGGACATCTAAATTGAAACGTGGTCTTAAAAAATACACTTCAAGGGCCACGTTTCAATTTGATCTTCATATGACTTGGTGACCCCTTAGGATGCTCTCTCTCTCTCTCTCTCTCTCTCTCTCTCTCTCTCTCTCTCTCTCTCTCTCTCTCTCTCTCTCTCTCTCTCTCTCTCTCTCTCTCTCTCTCTCTCTCTCTCTCTCTCTCTCTCTCTCTCTCTCTCTCCCTCTCTCCCTCCCTCTCCCTCCCTGCCTTTTCAGTACATGGCTATATTGGCGGGTACTTATGTCGAACATACATTAATTAATGATTGTCCTAGCATTAATACATGGAAGAGGCTGAAAACTAAGCCATGCATTTCCACCAATTAATTATTGGTGGATGGTATTGGATGAGATAACGTGGTCATAACCCCCCCCTACACACACAGACACTATATAAAGAAAAGTGCTTTGAGTATCTTGAAAAGTGCTATATAAATGCAATGAATTATTATTATTATTAGTAGTAGTAGTAGTAGTAGTAGTAGTAGTAGTAGTATTATTATATGTATTATTATTATTATTATTATTATTATTATTATTATTAATGAGTATCAATACTTTTCACTAAAAAACTGTAGCGTTAAAACCCGCTCAACATCACGGCTCACTGTAAATTCATAGGCAGTACAGGAATATTGAAAGTTAAAACGTTATCTGGCTAATTCTACAGCAAATATCAACAGCAGTGGGAAAGGGAACGCTACCCCACCGTCTCTCTCTTCCTCGCTCATTTAACCCCTCTCTCTGCTCTAAATCTTTCAATATAGCTGCACCGTTTCATTCCACACTTCATTCTCTAAGGCGATCCGCAGACAGACGCACTCTCCAAATGAGACTGCGAATGCACATGCCGTGCTCTCAGGTGAATATCAACACGCGCACACACACACACACGCACACACGCACACACGCACGTGTACACTCAAAACACATGCTAAATAATGTCCATTCAGCACTAACTGGCCGTTATATTGTGAAAGGTAATGACCTATGCAGGTGTGGAAACAGAGACTAGCTGACCCCCCCCCCCCCCACACACACACACACACACACACACAAACACACACACACACACACACACGCACACAGAGTCACACCTGACCACACACGAGGTGTTTTGTCTGGATGAGACTGAGTGAATGGGCTGTTTTGCAGTCAGGAATCTGCGGCACGTAAGTCTCCATCGGGAGGTGATGAATTGCCTCCTATTTGTACCTGGGTCAGAACCTGCCTCCCCGTCCCACTGGTGTGCTGCTACACCGATGCGGTCCATTCCTGTGACAGTCTAGTGGTTAGGATCTCCCAGCCAAAAGGTTCTGGGTTTCGAAGCCCAATGTACGCAGTCTACGTGTAGGCATCCTTGAGCAAGATGCCTAACCCCCACCTGCTTTAATAACACGTTATATAATAATACATAATGACATTGTGGAGCGTGTGTGGGTCACAGCTGGTTAACAGCCTCACCTGACCCGAGTCAGACTGGTTAGACTCTGTGGCCGGGTGAGGCTGCACACTTGTGGTGCAGAGTAATCATGGCACCCAGGATAAACCAGCTATCACCACACACACTAAGGAGAGAGAGACACTGTCATCATGGCAGCATGTTACATCTGCTCTGTGTATAACATCTCGCCAACTCCAATAAATGGATATTCTCTATACCAAACAACTACCTGTGTCCTGTGTTGGAGGGGCCTAGGGGGGGTCACTTTGGATATAAGTGTCTGCTAAATATTCAAATAGTACATGTCATATAATAAGAGTAATATCTAACTGTACTAACAAAGTATACTTCCGTAGTCGATATGAAATGTAATCATCGTCTTTCAAACTAACTTTTACTTATGTGTGTGTGTGTAGGTGTCTGTGTGTGTGTGTGCGTGTATGCCTCTATCTGTGTGTTTGTGTATGCAACTTAAGTAACCTCCAGTCCTCCCTCTCTCATATCTCTCCCCTTCACCCGTCCACTCCTCCCTCTGTACCAGACTTCCCCCCCTCCTCCTCCTCTCCTCCTGTTTTCTTTTCTTTCTTCTCGACCTCATCCTCATCTCCCTCCCTCCCTCCCTCCCTCCCTCCCTCCCTCCTCCTCTCTCCCTCTCCCTCTCTCTCTCTCTCTCTCTCTCTGGACTTCTTTATCACCGGTTCTGGCCTGCGTCGCACCGTTCCAAAACAAACACGCTTCTTTTCTGTAGCTCCTGAAAAGAAACTTTCCCCCCCCCCCCCCCCCCCCCCCCCAAACCACACCCAGTGTAATGTGTTCAAGCAATGAGCCGCAAAACGACACACAATACCTCAAATTAGAAAGTGACTCGTCTCTTGTTACCTGCAATGTGTGTGTGTGTGTGTGTGTGTGTGTGTGTGTGTGTGTTGCAAGAGTGAGCAAGAAGAAATGATTGGGAAAACATATAAGAGCAATAATAGACTGAAAAATGTGACATGATTTGGTTGGAAAAATGGTTGGAAAAGTCAATGCATGTAATTCTTGGTGCTCAAAGGAGAATCACACACACACACACTATCACACGCCAACACTGCATCTGTAGATTACATATAGGGAAAAACTTTTCAGCAGTCACCACACTCTATAACTCTTCCTCCCTCGCCCTCTCTCTCTCCGCAGCCTCAGTATGGATTGAGTAGACATGCCCTCCAGAGTAAACTAGTGTCAGCAAGCACTTACAATTATGATTCATGTCAAGTCCTTTTGTAGCTCTCTGCTACACTGACACTTGGCAACATGCAGAAGCCTGCAGGCCTATCTATCTATCCATCTATCTATCTATCCATCTATCTATCCATCTATCTATCTATCCGTCTGACCTTCTGTCTGTCTGTTGGTCGGTCTGTCTGTCCAACCTTCAGTCTGTCTGTCCTTAGTGTGCCTGTCTAAATTCTTGCACATGTGCATGCAAGTCATGAGCTTGTACAAGTTGACAGTATGTGTGTGTGTGTGTGTGTGTGTGTGTGTGTGTGTGTGTGTGTGTGTGTGTGTGTGTGTGTGTGTGTGCGTGCTTGCACACATCTGTGTATGTGTGCGCGCAATTGGCAGTTCATTTCATCGGTACCCAGGCGGGGCTGGGCCATTCATCCAGCTCTCCTGACAGGCCTGTTCATCTCCTTGTGGGGCGTCCTGCATGATGAACGACTTACAGTGGAAGCTGGTATTTAAGGGGAACTCACTTTTAAGAAGACTGTCTAGTTTTTATGGGGGGGTTTAACCCGGTGGCACCCATTAGAAAGATTTAGGGAGATATAATTGAAAATGAAATAATTACGTAATTGGAAAAGTCTTATTTGTACCAATGTTAACATTTCCCTAAATGCCAGTTATTAGTCAGTTGATGTCATTCTTTCATCAATTTATTACAATTAGGATCATAAATAAAACATATAATCATTGCTATACTACTGTATATAATCATGTAAAAATAAAAAATAATTTTATATATATATATATATATATATATATAGTTAACCTAGTGTATTCATTTTGTTATATTTTGCACATAGATGTATTGCTGATATTTTGCTGCTTTGCTGCTGTAACCTCAATTTCCCTTCAGGGATTAATAAAGTGTTATCTTATCTCATCTTAAACATACTCCCACTGTAAATCATGCCAAAACTCTCAATGGTGTAGAGAGTTGTATACTTGAGCACGCGATGAAGTGACGATGCTGTATCTATACCATCCGTATATTGAAACACTGCATCTGATCCTCAAAACATATGGTGCATTTACCCCACGGTGAGATCTCTAAACCGATACAGCGGAAGAGGAAACTTTCCTGCAAGCGTGCCGTCAATAAATACACGACATGATACCATAATCCATGCGGTACAAGTTATGTCTTCGGGTGTGTAATACACACTTTTTGACAGTTTGAAGTTCACATTCATTAAAGCAAACAAAAAAAATCGAGAATGCCTTTTACACGTTATTTAGGGCGAATGCCAAACCTTGGATCTCAAGGTGACGTTTGCTGACTCCTGCAGGGTTCGAGAGAGAGAGAGATGGTCTGGAAACCATATCTCTAACCTGACTGCTCACATGACTGCTCACATGACTGCTCACATGCATCTAGGCCAGGAGCCAACCATGGCCGGCCCAGAGAAGGGTTTAGCCATGAGAACTGGAATATGTAGAAAGGAAACCTGGATCTGAATCTGGAGGCAGCAGTTTCAAAGATCTGGGGCAGACGTTGAAACGTTAGAACTGTATAGAAACAATGCAGGATTAACCTTTGTCATGAAAAAACGTGACACTCGAGACTGAAACTTAAACTGTAAGATTTTGCTTTTGTTGTTTTTTTTCTTGCTGACCATACATGTGATTTTGTTGTTGAATGACGGTTTGGCCTTATTGCCCAAACAAAGCGGTCAACAGAAGAGTATGTACGAAAGTCATGTACAATAGTGTGTGTGTTTCCTGTTGTCAACCCCTACCTGTGGGTAACATAAGACTGGTGGAGAGTTATTGGATACAGGGGAGTAGTGGGGGCGCTTGCTCACGGGGCAGGTAGAGACCTGTTTGACTGACAGGAAAGATTAAGGGTGGGGCTATGTGCTCAGCCGGCCCCCGGGCGGGTGGGGTAAGGCCTGACTCATGCGGAGGACAGAGAGGGAGTTCGGTTGGATCAATTATTTCTCTATTGATTATGTAATGGACTGGTCTTCGTCATTGGCGACAGTAGTGACATTCACTCAACATAATTGCAGTCAGATTTAGCTAAACTAAATGTTGAAACACATGTTCACTATTACAGTTCTAATTGTATATATATATATATATATATATATATATATATATATTTCATCAAACAGCAGTTTTTTTTAAAAGGAGACGAAAAAAAATCCTGTAAAAAGTCACAGTGTACATTTCTGACATGATTTACAGTTCCGTCAAGTATTTCAACACTTGATAATAAAAGATGATATACCTTTATTCTACCCGACGACAGGTAGAATTTTTATTAAAACTGAAAATGATTTATTTCAAGTGATTTGTTACAGTTTGTTGTGAAGTAACTCAGGTTTCTTGTGCCTCAGGTTAGCCCACTGGTTGGGTGCCAGGGCCACCGGGTGAGAAGGTCAGAGGTGAAGGGTTAAGGGTTAAGGGTTAACTTGAAGATCAGGGCCGTTAGGAAAAACACATCCATACAGGTCTGTCCTCTCTCTGGCCCCCAGGGGCCCACAGTCACGTTTGTTCTTCACACACATCTCTCTCTCTCTCTCTCTCTCTCTCTCTCTCTGTTCTATATATTTGTTTATATTTTCCATTCTTTTGTATTCTATTCTATTCTAATAAGGTTACAAGGATCAGCACCTCTGTGGTGAGCAAACCTCCCTCGCCCCCCCCTCTCTCTCTCTCTCTCTCTCGCTCTCGCTCGCTCTCGCTCTCTCTCGCTCTCAGGAGAAACAGGAAGTGACACGGACACACGGCACAGCCGGAAGGAAGGTGGTAGGAAGGGAGAAGAAGAAGAAGAAGAAGAAGAAGAAGAAGAAGAAGAAGAAGAAGAAGAAGAAGAAGAAGAAGAAGAAGAAGAAGAAACAGTGGAGAATGATACACATAAAGAGAATAGGTTGGCTTTGGGAGGCTATAGAGAGGCATTGACAAGGAGCACAATATGGTGCTTAGGGCCACTGAGCTAACGCTAAGAGATATAGTTCTCTTGAGACAAAAATAAATGTTGAATAAAATCAATGAAACACAAGAGGTATAGACTTGGAGCAGATGAAACTGACATATAAGTGGAGGAAGAAAAGAGAGCTAAAGTAAATGTTGAGGAAACAGAGGGAGTGACATGTTTAGAGTAGGCCTACAGGCTACCACTGTTGGGACCTGTCTGTATGCCAGCATATCCATCAGGGGCCAACTATGTCTTAGGCAAGCATTCACGCATACACATATACACACACGCATGCATGCACACGCACACACACACACACACACACACACGTGCACAATCATACACCCACGCAAAAGGTTGTGTATGCATGCACATACACACACACATATCCCAATGATACAAACACATAAGTATAGAGGCATACACCTACACACCCACTTATGAACACACACACACGCATTTGTAATCCTAGTCACTAAAGTGGCATGTTTCTGTGTAATAATAACCGCAACGTGCTCAAGCAGCAGCGACTACAAGTTGAGAGCAAATAACAGTGGATTAGAGTTGGCAGCCAAACTGAGAACATAAACTTCTCACCTTTTTGAACTAGCCTAAGGACAGTGAAAAGCAACGCCGTTTCTTAATAAGACGAACACATTTTATTTGATTGCTACATTAATGGATGTGTTATTTTTATTACAGACGCATGTTCGGTTGAAGTTTATTTAATGGTACTGATCTTTTTTTTTGTCTCCATAAATACCCATCTACAGTCAATTCAGAAATGTACTCTAGATAGATATTGAATCTTAACCTTAGGTTTTTTTAGTAGACAGACAGTCTGACAGGTAGACGGACAAGCAGAGGAAGAAAATCTTGCAGGTACATAGATACTTAACTGAACCCAAAATCCACACAACCCAACCATAAAAAACATCTGGGGGAGGCAGGGGGTTCAGGTCAAAGGTCACGACCCCTTGGCGACCCTGGAGGAAGTGAAAACACTTACACTGATCCCCGTGACTGAACAAACACTGGTTGAGTGGCAGGCCCGGGGACGCAATCGCCGCGGCATTTGGGGCGGGCACCATGGTAACTGACAGGTGTTGACACCGTCGCCACGGCAACCATCGGCACGCCGACGATGGACAGGCACGCCTGTGAGCACGCGTGGGATGGAGCTAAACCGCGTTTGGATCCAGACAGGGGAGATTAGGCCATAATGGGGTTTGGGTAAGACTTTTAACCCCCCCCCCCCCCCCTGCCTGGTGTATGATGTCACAGCAGCAGCCTTGTGAAAAGACATTGAGGCTTAAGACCAATATAAAGGGAAATCTAATTAGAATTCCTAAGACTTATTCAATGTGTGTGTGTGTGTGTGTGTGTGTGTGTGTGTGTGTGTGTGAATAAGGGAATTGTGGGGGTGAGTCATTTATGCAGATGCCTTCACTTCTTGGGTGCGGCTAAATTTAGGCTGATGCGCTGCTTCACCTTCAGAACAAACCACAAGCTGGCTCACCTCCGCACTGACATTCCTGCCAATGCAAACCTGGCAGTGCAGACACAAACACGTGCATGCACACACACACACGCACACAAACTCAAACGTCAAACTAAAATACCTACAGCAAGGTGACTTCACATTCAAGGTGGGGAGTGAAGCAGTGCAACTTTGTTACTGTCCAATTACTCATAATACTGGTATATATATACTGTATAATGACATCAGCATCATTCAACGTTTGGCCAATTGGAATAACGCCTCTGACCAGCGCACTCCTCTAGCACTCCCTCACTGTCTCTCTTCGTCTCTCTGTGGCTTTTGAGGTTTCTTGTTTCAAACATTAACCTCATTTTAAAAGAGACGGTGGGAATGCGAGAAGGGGGGATGTCTTGGCGGGATGCGTATCAGTTTAATTAGGTTTGAACGCTGCTCTTCCACTATTAGATTCCTACTACTTTTTATTCATCAGATGGTGTTGACTGCAGCACCGGTGTTATCAGACGAGGTAATGTAAGGTAATAAACGGCCCAATTCTGAACCCAATCTCACTTTAAAATCGAAATGTGTCTCCTGTCCGCCCTCTCACCCACAACTTTCCTCCCGTCATCTCATTGTCTTTTCTGACATATTCCCCCCCCCTATTTTCCTCTACTCTCTCCTTTCCTTTCCTCTCCTCTCCTCTCCTTTCCTCTTCTCTCCTCTCCTCTCCCCCCCCCCCTCCTCTCCTCTCACCTCTCCTCTCCCCTCACCTCTCCTCTCTTCCCATCTCCTCCTCTCCCCTCCCCTGCTTTGAGAGGAGGAAGGCAGATCATGCCACACAGAAAAGAAAGGGATTTTGTGTTTGCTGAAAATCCTTCACGTCTCAGCTAATCTCAAGTGTTTAAGTTCTCCTAAGCTCTCCAAGTCCGGAGAGAAGGACAGGAATGACTGTACATGGTGTGTGTGTGTGTGTGTATGTGTCTGTGAGAGTGTGTGTGTGTGTGTGTGTGTGTGTGTGTGTGTGTGTGTGTGTGTGTGTGTGTGTGTGTGTGTGTGTGTGTGTGTGTGTGTGTGTGTGTGTGAAAAACATCCACCACATCGATAAATTCCCAATGAAACCGGTGGTTTCATACATGGCATGGCTGAAACTGGCCAATGGAATGCAAGGTCGCGATATGGTCTGATCCAATCAGAGTGAGGCATGGTGGTGGTGAGGTGGCGAGAGGGCAGGGTGATGGGTGGGTGGGTGATCGGGTGTGGGAGGTGCATGGTGAGCAGTTAGAGCGAGGTGAGGGGAATTGGCTCCAAAAAAGCACCCATAAACTCTTAACGCCAGCGCCTAAGCCGATTCCTTGAAGCTTAGGAGGAATTTAGTGGAAGAAATTGGCTTGTTGTTATGATTTCTTTGTTTAGCAGCAGGCCTAGTCCAAAACTGGGCAGAATTATACCTTTATTCCACAGCCTGACAAATAGCACCGGAAGACCCATTTCACTGTGATTATGGTTAAATGGCCTTATTCAGTTTGGCAACCTGAAGTCCAGTACAATAACAGCAGCAGCAACATATTTCAGTCACATATTTTTTGTCAATTTGGTGACATAGTGTTATAAGTTATATTAAGTTGTTATATTCAGGGCTAGTTTTAAGGTTCCTTTTTCAGGGTTTCAGTGTCTTAAGACGTAAGATTTTTGATTTTTAGGGTGAAGTGAAAACAATGAATGGCAATGGAAAAGTGTAGCTTTTATAGCGGTATTGTTATGCTGGTGCTGTATTTTCATTGTATTTCCATCTATTGCGTGTTATTGTGTACTGACCACGTATACAAGTTTGTCCCACTCGGATAAATGGCCCCTCAAATAAGTCGATAACTAGACTCTTAAATTGTGCTTTATTGCACTGAGGACACATGAGGCAACCATACCGACAGACAGGCAGACAGACAGACCAGGAGACAGGCAGGAAGGGAAACATGAGTTAATCTGTTCCACAAACTCTGTCATGCATGGTTGGTGGTGGCGATAGTCGATGTGGTTTCGCGCCATGCTAATCAGTAACCTGTCTCCCGTCAGGGGATTTGCTAAAGTGTCGTATTAATATGTTCAGGGTATTAAATATCTTAATGGTGAAATATTTCAACATTTCTCCACGTACCAGTTCAGAAGCAGAAATTAAGTCCCTTTTCCTTTTATTTCTTTTGGGCAATAATGAGGCCAAAAGTAATGTGTAATCTTACCAGTCATTACTGGTAAGATTACACCAGCATTCTGCAGTAGTTTCAGCAATTATTTGAAGTGCATTCCTCTGGTGGGAGAATTTGGATATTGTTCCTGGAATATGTCGGAGCCAGTCTCCCAACCTGGCCCAGTGCCTCTACCACAACTGGGAGCAATTCATAATCGATCAATATATGTATTGGAACATTGGCTTAAAGTATAATTAGAGAGGGGGGGGGTTCAAACCAGAATATTATACATGGACAGAGAAAGAGTGAGAAAGAAGGAGTGAAAAAGCAGAGAGAGAGAACGAGAGAGAGAGAGAGAGAGAGAGAGAGAGAGAGAGAGAGGGATAACTTATGTGTGCGTGTGTGTGAATCTCTGTGTGTGTTTGTGTTGAATCTCGTCTCATTGTCGTGGTCTGCCAAGGACACAGTGTGAAGAACTGGAGCTGTCTGGACACAGTAGAGCTGCTACAGCCTTGGTCCCCCTCTGGTGAGTCCCCAGAGTCCCCATCCATCCACACACACACACACACACACATACACACACACACACACACACACACACACACACACACACACACACACACACACACACACACACACACACACACACACACACACACACACACACACACAGCCACACAGCCTAATGTAGCTATCCATCATTTAACCTCACAGGACTCAAATAAACACAGATTGTCTCTGCCTTGACAACGTCTATAGGGACGGACACGGACATGGACACACAAACACGCACACACACACACCTCCACTGTCTCTCCAGGTGGTTCTTTCTCAGATGTAATGTGTTCAGGCTGGCAGAGAGGCACACGTAAACATTCATTACAACAGCTGTTCTCTTTATCTTCCCATTCAATACATTCCTCCTTTTATCACACGCTTTCATCCCAGGTCCCAATTGACAAATCCCCACTTCCTCAGTTCTTGTTCTTCTCCTCCCTTCTTTTCTGTCTGATTTACTCACGGTGGAAACAGTACAGACGTGTGAATGAAAGTAAAACATCTGATATTCTGATGAAAAATCTGGTATTTTGTTTGCTTATTTGTTGGTAAAATGCTTCGGCCTATATCCGATTCACAATGCTTTATAGCCCATATTGTGTAGTAGTAGTTTGTGGGTGTCGTTGTGTTCACTTTGGGGGTTTCTCATGAGGACATTTTCATAATGGCAACCGACATGACAGCGAAAAGAGAGTGTGACAACTGCTACAACCACCTGGAAAAATGGAATCAACATTGCATTTGCGTGTCCCATGTCTCTAGATCAAGGACACTCAGATAAGGTGTGTCCCGTTTCTGTTTCACATAACAGAAACCCCGTCTAAGCACCGCTTTGTGTGAATCTTAACCGGAACTCACCTCTTACAGTCTTGGTGTAAGATGTTGACACACAAACACACACACACACACACACACACACACACACACCTCCCACACATACTGTACATATCCACAAGGAAGTAAACACACCCTGTTCACACACACACACACACACACACCTAGGCATCTCCCTCTTCAGGTGGGCCACACATGAAGCCCCCTCCCACCACCCCAATGGAAACATGTCCACATGTGACATGCTACAAATACGCAGGATAAAGCAGAGCTGATTGATGGTGTAGAAAACCTACTCGCCTGGCTCCACAGCTGTTCTCACACAAAGGGCATCTGTCACTCAACTCACACACGCACACACACACACACACAGAGCTAACGACTCGGACAAAGCAGTGACCACATACAGTACAGTGTTGTCTCAGAGCACTGACTCACACACAAGTGTGTACGTACACAGAAAGACACACAGACCACATGCCTTGTACAGCTTGGCAAAACCATCAACAGGGCGGTGCTCCAGATATTGTGAAAATAAAATCATGTCTGTTTTACAGGCAGGTGCACACAACCCCACCCCACACACACACACACACACACACACACACACACACAGGTGAAGGTGCAGGTGAATGCACTTGAATGTTGTGGCAAGAATCCCAGAAGGAATTATTCAACTACTCTGTCACAACATGATTATTATTCTGATTGAAACACAATATTTTTACTATGTAGCAAGATGCTTTCATTTAGCAGATGCTTACATCCAAAGAGACTTACTGTAAATTTTGATTGCGGTGTGTGTGTGGTTGACAGCTGGTTCAAGCAGCCTCAAGTCAAGTCAGACTGATGGGACTCTTGGGCCAGGTGAGGCTGCACACCTTTGGTGCATTGGGGTAATCATGGTACACAGGTTAAATCAGCTATCACCGCACACACTCAAGAGTGAGCTCTGCCATGTCATCATTAAAAATCTGCTCTGGCTGTAAAACACCTTGCCAACTCTCCGATAACATCAACCTGTGACCTGTCTGTTGGAGGAGCCCAGCAAAGCCACTCAGGTGGCAGCGGTCTCCTGCCACACTGATTCATGTCATTAAGCAGCAGGATGGAGTTAGGGGACATCTTGCTCCAGGGATGCCTACAGGGTTGGCTGTGGACACTGGGGATCAAACCCAGTCCTTTACAGCAGGAAGTCAAACACCCAAGCCACTGCACTATCCTCCCTTCCAATCTAACAAACAGGGCCGTGCACAGACATTTTGGGGGGCAGGGAAAAGCAAAAAAAAAAAGGGCCTCACCTTCACCGATATGCACTATTCCCACCCCCATGGTGCCACACTGCCGCCGTCCATAATCACACACTATGTCCATAACATGGGACCTGATTAAATTCTACTTAAACACATCAATCCATGAAGAAACCACAGATTTAATGTAGTATGCAATTCAGTCAGTGTAAGTTAATGCAGTCAGTCATTTACCTTTAATTATAGGTAATGATCAGACATAGATCAGCATCCCTACTCATGCTGGATACATAAACCCCCTGAATTTGAGGTTTCAAAACTTCCTTCTGTTTTCATGTTCTGTACTATTTTGTTACACTGCAAACATTTTATAAATAATACATGGGTACAACTACTTAACTACAGTTTGATTTTAGTAGGCTAACTTGTTTTTCAGCATCACACAGAGGAAAAATAAACCACAGTATTTTATTATCTTCAAAAACAAACGCACACACACACACACTGCGGCATGCCCAAACAATAATACACTTTTAAACATCACGTTTTAAGAAAACTGGCTATAAAGAAAGGGGTGACTAATCACTACTACCAAAACAAAACGTGATAGCCTATATTTGCATATTTGTACGTTTTCCTGGATGACGTTGACGGAGATAACGTCTTTTCATACCGAGGTGAGGTGGCAGGTCCTACTGACCTACTTCATAGTTTTTTAATGGATGTATAATATTAAAACTAAGTAAGTGATTTAATCGTGGATTTAGCATTAAAACAGTGCCTACCTGAGTGATGTCATTCACCGTGGCCGAACTGGGGCTGCGGTGCGTTCATGACAAGTTCGGAATGTCGGAATTTGCGACGTTGATTGGAGACGAAACCATTTGGGGGGGGGGGGGGGGGGGGGGGGGGGGGGGGGGGGGGGGGGGGGGGGGGGGG
>JAOPHQ010001874.1:0-25000 GCA_030340625.1 Merluccius polli | reverse complement strand
TTGGGCTTTTTACTTTTACAACCTGTTGTGTTGCCATGGCAATATCCAGTCCAAAACTAACTCAACGTATGTCTGATGAAACAAAACAAACATTGACAGAAATATGGACGCTGGGCTTGAACCATCGGTATTTCAGTTCAAGATCGCTCCTCTTACCAGGGATCAAATGATACATTTCACTTACAAACTGAGGGTTTTATGTGTTCACTAAACGAAGTTTATGAAAATTAAATACCACTTTTCCACCCAAACGCTTGTTGTAAACGCATAACTTATTAGATTAAGACATACAGTAGATTCGCTAGTTTTAACAATAGGTTCGCTAGTTTTGGTTCGCTAGCCTGCCTGTGCGCGCTTTGCTGCGCGGCCCCCGGGCGAGATGACCTATTTTTTTCAGAGTCAGACGTGTTTCCCCAGCTTCACGTGCTGCTTCCTGTCAAGACAGGAAGTGTGTAATCCACCTGCAGGTGGTATAGACCATAGATATATATAGAACACTAGATGTGTTACGGCGGAGTCTACAACGTCCTCACAGGTCGGCCATCTTACCACAGGCAAGATGGTCGACCACAGGCATCTTACCACAGGCAAGATCTCTGTACAGGGGGGGGGATTTCAACATGCAGCCTTTCTTATAGCCTATTTGTAATAGGAAATAGTGTAATCTACCTATTTTAGAACTTTATTCTATTTTTAATTTTTATTTTATTTTATTTTTTTAATTATGCAATTATGCAGTGCACTTTGACATTTATAACAAACCAAACCGTTTGAAAATCGGATGAAATTTGAGCAAGTTATGGTTATTTAAAAGTACATGTACCACTACAACACATGTTATGGGGGACCGAGCCGCCTGGAGTAAGATGGCCGCCATGTGCGGACGTTCCACTCCGTTGGCCAGCAACGCGGACGAGGCGTCTACTGTTCTATATCTATCTATGGCATAGACGCCAAAAATACACTCTAGCAGGATTGCAAAGAAGATAAATTATTCTAACTTTTTGTTATCTTGAAGATTAGTCATTTTGGGACCTTGACGTCCCTGCTCCATATGTTAAAACTTGGTTGTCTTGAAATTTTTGTTGATTCATAAGATTATTTATTTGAAATTTGTCTTGCTGTGGATCCCCCCTAGGCCTTCATAGTTTTTATTTTTATTTTTGTATTTGTATTGGATTGTTTGTCCCCTATGAGAAATTGTATTGCATAATTATTGTTTTGTCTTTAAATGTTAAAAAAATGTTTAAAATTTAAAAAAAATAAAAATAAAAAAATAAAAAAATAAAAATAAAAATAAAAATATATATATATATATATATGTATATAATGTGTATAATGTGTGTGCGCTACCTAAATATACCTAATGACTGAGAACAGCTCTGCGCGGTTGTTGTATATCTATTCTATATATTCTTATGTTTTATATATATCTATTCTATATATTCTTATGTTTTATATATATATATATATATATATATATATCTATTCTATATATTCTTATGTTTTATATATATATATATTCTATATATTCTTATGTTTTATATATATATATATATATATATATATATATATATATATATATATATATATATATATATATGTCTATTCTATATATTCTTATGTTTTATATATATGTATATTCTATATATTCTTATGTTTTATATATATATATATATATATATATATATATATATATATATATATGTCTATTCTATATATTCTTATGTTTTATATATATGTAGGTGAGAGATGTTTTTCTTTTGCTGTATTCTTCATGTTTTACAGAGGATTTAACCTGAACCAGGCTTTGCAACAATAATAATCACATCACATTCATGCGGGCATAGTATATACTAACTCCTAGCGTTACTCTGTGTGTGTGTGTGTGTGTGTGTGTGTGTGTGTGTGTGTGTGTGTGTGTGTGTGTGTGTGTGTGTGTGTGTGTGTGTGTGTGGCCTGCCAGTGAGCAATGGACATACGACAGTTCTTTAAAAGAAGAAAGACAGATTCAGGTGAGAGACTAGGGACAGTCCATAATGACCCATCTTCTTTTTCTTTTTTTCTGAAAAGTGTTAAGCTAAAGTAACACAAATGGTGTGTCTGAAATCGCGCACTTCTATACTTACATTTACTTTTTTGAGTGCACTTTGCGCAAAAGCGGAGAGTGTGCCAAAGCACAGTGCACTGGAAATACGCCGGCGGCGCACTCAAAACTATCTAAATGTGAGTGTGGACCGATGGACACTTTCCACACTCAACGACCGCCATTTTGTCTACGTAGCGGAAGGGGCGGAATCAAACATGGAGGACACGGGAGTAACAGTTGAGACCAACGCGCTCTACAAATGTAAAATAGTATTGAATATGTAAATTAATATATATTAATATATTTCATAGGTAAATAAACTTAGCGATAGGCCGTTTTCCGCCAGGAGGAAAACGGCCACAAAAAAAAAAAAAACGAAGAAAAACCGTCAAACTGCGAACTCATTTCCGGTCGGTGCGCGAAGGCTGTTTTGACAGTGCGCTGTAGAAATGAGAGCACTGCGCCTTTAAGTAAGTGTACTGTAGGGATAATGAAGTGCACTAAATGTAAGTGCACTTACGTAAGTGCGCGATTTCAGACACAGCAAATATAAACCAGCTATCTCTATGTGGTATCAAATTACTTATGTAGGCAATGGTCCCCTGCTTTTATGTATTTTTTTCAAACCCACAATGGAGAATACAGCTTCTCTTGTGAAAGGAATTTGTGATTAAAAAATGATTGTGTTTCTAAGCCCAATAATAATAATAATAATAACAGTGTCTGAAATTCGGCCAAAATAGGAGCTAGACCACAGGGCTAGTAACTTTCGAAAGTTACTAGCCCTGGTGTAAAGTTACTAGACCAAGCAAATCAATGTGTGTCGTAGGCACGCGCATCACGTTTTCACAAATGACAGCTTGGCGAGCCGCAGGAGGCTCGCGGGTGGTTAGAACGCAAACAATATAGAATAAAATTGCTCGCCTGTCTACCAGCCATGGTTCCAGAAAATAGACAACAAAATCAACCACGCAAGTCGCTTGTTATTCTTGTCATCGGCAGAGCACTGTCAATCCCGCACAGCCCGGTCAACGGCGCATGTGATTGGACTGTGCCTCAGCAGAGAGCAACCAATAGGTTTAGAGCAAGATGGTCCCGCCCCCAGGAAGGTTTTTTTTCCCCTTTTTTTTCAGAACCACGTTTTCAGACCTTTGACGCTAAAGGAGTTTCAAAACGAACGGCGTCAGAACAGTGTCAATAATCACGTGACTCGCAAGCTTGCGCCCGTGTGGTCAAATCTCTGAAAAGTCAGTGCTGACAATTAAGTTCTGAAAAAATACATTGCAATGGTGTAAATGTACACCTTTACAAGTCTTTAAAAATAAATATTCAACCTTTCAAAACGTATTTCTCAATGTTTGAACAGCTGTTTGCAGAATCCCATTTACAAGGTTTCGAAACCGGGAAACAAAGTAATACACTGTTAGAACAGTGTCAGATTTGAAACTCTGCAAATGCGCTGGTGAACATTTTTAAACTTTGAAAATGTGTTTGTGAAAACATTTTAGCTTTGAAAATGTGTTGGTGAAAATGATGAAGAAGATAAAATAGAACACAAAATCATGTTTGCAGATGTTTGACTTTTTTTTTTCAGGCTATAATCTCTTTTTTCAGTGGTGCAAAACCTTTTTTACAAGGTGTTGAGTTTTCAAACACAGACTTACAAGCCTTTGAAACCTTTTTTTTCAGGTTTGAATTATGACACTATTCTGACTCCATAGCTAAATGGGTTTAAATTGACGCGGTTCAGCAGCGGCTCGCGTCAAAAACAGAACGCTGCGTAAAGATAGCGCTGCGGCTGCGGCGCGCCGCTCCTGGGACGCGCCGCTCACGTCCCCGGTGGAAATGAGCAGAGGCTGTGCAAGAGAGGTTGACAACAGCAAAAATAGGTTTGTGATGACGGCCGCAATGCTTGTAAAAGACGCTCCGTGCAAAGGGGTTGTAAAGTTGCCAGACACACGGGCTGCCAAGTGCACAGAGTTACTAACCCGATAGGAAAGTTACTAGACCCGGGCGTGCGGGCGTGTCGCCATTTCGAACCCTGATAATAATAATAATAATAATAATAATAATAATAATAATAATAATAATAATAAAGATATTTAAAATGACACGCCTCTGTGTGCCTTTTGATCATATCCTTAGAATCTGTAAATGGTCTCCATAACATTTTTGTGACATGACAAACTGACCTCAACTCTCCTGCCTACAATATAGGCTATTTGTATATGATTGTCAGTGGCAAGGGAAAGAGAGAAAGATGGAGAAGGAGAAAGGGAAAGGGAGAGCATGCAGGAAGAACCAGGTGAGAAAACAACAATAAATTGACATATAGTGAACAGTGGCAAGCAAAACAGTATATTATTAATTATTGATGACTTACATTGGTTTATGACAGTTCAGACAGGTGTGCAACCAAGTAGATTAGAGATGGCCATTTGTAAATAATTTACAGAAGATGACTTGCATTTTGTTGTCCAAGTACCTGTTACTTTGTTCAATGACAATAAAGTTGAATCTAATCTAATGAGTGTTGATACAACAGGAGGCACATGGAGTTAACGGTCAGGAAAACCAGCTGAGTGAAGAAGGTTTTGTGTTTGTTACAGGGGGCTGTCTGTGTGAACTGTCACAATAAAGCTGGTGTTCTGGAAAGGGCTAAAAAAAAAAAAGAAGTTAGTTGAACCAATGTTAAAATGATAAAGTTATTTTTCAATAGACATATTTTTTGTTTTTGTGTGGAAAAAGTGTGGGTGGTGGCAGTGGGGCTCATTGGGTGCTCAGCACCCCTAAAGCTCTGACCCTAGAATCGCCCCTGCATATAATCCAACTCCAAAATATCACATAAGGTGTACAACAAAGACCATTAAAAGCGAAACCAGCCGAGATTGATTTAGGTATCCTATGCAGTAATGCAATTCTCTACTGGCAGAACTGTCAAATAATATATTTCTCAGAAAACACATTCAATTAATCCATTATTGTATTAGAACTTGACTAAACCTCGGTTTGAAATGCTCCCAGAGTCTCTGGCCATCATCTCAATTCAGAATCTTTAAACATTATTTTAAACATCTTCCATATTATAAAACAATACAACATATATTAAGATGTTATAAGGTGAAGCGGCGGGAACCGAACCTAAATGGCCACCGGCGACATCGTGTTGCCATGGTTTCCAAGGGGCAGCGACAGACTGGAGGTTTTCGGGAGTTCATCAAATCAATCACAAGAACAACGATCCCAGAAACAAATGACCCCACCATTTAATAGTGTTATTATTAAGAGTTGTTTTCCTGTTAATTATTACTTTGATACAAAGTTAAAGATATAAAAATATACAATCATTTAATCTATTTGATGGTTGCTTTCAAAATAAAAGTACGTATGAATGTTATTGTAATTTAGCAAATACTGTATATCCTCTGAAGTTAGGTGAAATCCCAAGCCTGTTATTAAGGATTACAAAAGATCAGCAATCCCCTCCCTGCTGGTTTAGAGAAGCTGAACGTGAGAAGCCTCTTCATGATTCACCTTTGAACCCTAAACAGCAAGGAAGCACGAGTCAGGATTAAAACATTTATCACTAGTCAATATATCACTGTGATGATGTACTGTTATAATATTACCCTCAATATATTACACTGAAGAAGTATTGTTCAAATATTACTATTACTTACTGTTAAAATATTACTGTCACTATATTACTGTGATGCAGTATTGTTAAAATATTACTATTACTGTGATGATATACTGCAAATATATTACTGTGATGAAGTATTGTTAAAATATTACTATTACTGTGATGATATACTGTAAATATATTACTGTGATGAAGTATTGTTAAAATATTACTATTAATGTGATGATATACTGTAAATATATTACTGTGATGAAGTACAGTTAAAATATGACTGTAATGATATACAGCAGTAATGTACTGTTCAGATATTATCACCCTCTTTGGATATCATCACCCAATGTTGTGATGTCACAAAATACTCACTGTGTTCAGAGGTTGGACCTCAGGAGCTGGATTCGGTTCCTCACTGCTCTCAGATCTGCTGTGAGAACCTGGTAAGTAGCAGAACGTGAGGAGGAGAAGTCATGACTGAGCTCCATGTATCTAGATCAACAGAGCTGTATAGTCCAGTGAGCTCCATGTATCTAGATCAACAGAGCTGTATAGTCCAGTGAGCTCCATGTATCTAGAACAACAGAGCTGTATAGTCCAGTGAGCTCCATGTATCTAGATCAACAGAGCTGTATAGTCCAGTGAGCTCCATGTATCTAGACCAACAGAGCTGTATAGTCCAGTGAGCTCCATGTATCTAGATCAACAGAGCTGTATAGTCCAGTGAGCTACACTCTCATTCAGAGTGTTAATCATGACAGAAGTGCAGTAAAAACACATTTTAGTCACCAGCTGGTCGGCTCTTGGCTGAATCTAAGGATGAAGAGAAATGATGAGTGTTGTAACAGTGATACATATCCTAATGTTATTCTACTTAATAGTCTTAATGCCACAACATCACTGTGGACAGGACGTTGGAGGAGGCTCATCACTCAGAGATGGAGAGGTTGCTACAAACCAGACCACTAGTGTACGACGACAGCCAATCAGATTCTAGGAAGGGACAGCAGGTGGAGGTCAGGTGTTAAGGCCGCGGTATACTCGCCGCTCCCAAGCTGTCGCGCGACAACATGACGTCACGGGAGCGCCGTAACTATTTATACTCGCGCTGGTGGCCGCGACAGTAGTTGCAGTCTTCTCCTGAACAGAGGTGGCGCCACTGAGGAAAGGCGACCGACTCTGCTATTTCTACGCAGTAGAAGAAGAGATATGCTAATACTGGCACCCCTGTGTCTTCATTAGAATAGTTCACCGGGACGTCTCTCACTATACAGCATTATGTCTTATTATTATCTATTATATTACTTTACATTGCTGTTATTCTACATCACTGCCCCACCTGGTCAGCCATCAACAGTCCAGTGTATGGCAGCAGTTCTCATATGAAGTGTTTGTAAGCATCCATCTTAATAACGTAGTGATTATCTTATATACTTTTATTTTATAACTTAATGATTATTTTATATAATTGTATTTTATAACTTACTGCCGCTTTGAGATAGTTTTTCAGCCACGTAATTCCACTCGTCTTTGACCACAACAACAGCAGACAGCACTTACGTAAAACCGGTTTATTAGCGAAAGAATATAGGCCCACACCACACAATGAAACAGAACATATAAAGAAAGAATTAGCAATAAGGCGCATTAAAATGTGCCTTCGAACTCGTCCGTGTTTGTTTCCGCTTTGTCGCGCGCCGCTGAAAAAAAAAGAGCTGTGCGCGACACGGCGCGTTCAGGCCAAAATCCTGTCGCGCCGGCGAGATCTACGTCATTTTGACGTCACAACGTCGCGCGACAGCTTGGGAACGGCGAGTATACCGCGGCCTTTAGTCCTCCTGAAGACTTTGATTCACTCACCGTTCCTCTTCTTGTACACAAAGACTCCAGCAGCAGCAGCAGCAGCAGCAGCAGCAGCGAGGAGGAGGACAACACACACAATGATGATGGGGGTGGTGATGTCACTCTCCACCCCTTCAGGTAAATCAAGAAAAGAAAATAAGGTGTGTCATAATATATATTCACCCCTCCATCGCTCCATCACTGCACCACATGCGTGTGGACACGTGATGCTACATACATGACTAACACAACGTCACCTTAGCCCTCTTCATAGTACTCATTTACCCACAATGCAACGTGGTCCGCTGAAGTGAGCGCTTCCTGAGAGCGGTGTGTTCACCACGTAGCTTCAGGTGTGTCCAGGTAGACCAGTGGTTGTGATGAGGTCAGGTGGAGGTGGTGAGACATGTGTTCCTACCTCCATCCCCTCCAGGGCCGGTCTTTCCCCAGTTGGTCCTGACGCGGGCCGGGTCCAGTGGGGTGAGGATGTCCTCGATGCCTTTCAGCCGGACCACACACTCGTACCTCCGCCAGTCCTCCCGTGGGACCGACGCCAGGTCCAGGTCCACGCTGACCTGGAAGGTCCCGTCGGGGTTGGGGAGGACCTCCCCATGGTCCACATGCTCATAAAGCTCCTCGCCGTCTCTCCTCCAGAACACCACCACCCTGTCAGGGTAGAAGCCTGTAGCATGGCACACCACTGGGGAGGAGGGTCTCCTCTGGAGGAGAGACACCTCAGGACGCTCTGGAGGGAGGGAGGGAGGGAGGGAGGGAGGGAGGGAGGGAGGGAGGGAGGGGAAGAGAGAAAGCACGATGAGAAGTAAACAGCGCTATAGAGGGCGCTGCTTTTAAACGCCATCGACTCCACCAGGTCATGTGACTCTACCTGTTCTCTGCAGAGTGCTCTTCCCATAGGCCAGGAGCTTCTTCAGATCATCAACACACTCCTTGGTGTAGTAGTACTTCTGGTATTGTAACACAGCTCTATCCTGGTCCATTCTCAGTTTGGAGATGAAAGCCTGTGGTGTTGGAGCGATCCATCTCAGGTTCTTCAGGTCCAACACTATGAAGTCCTCCCCATCATAACCATACTGTTCATATCCATCAGTAGTATCATCCTCATCATCCCACTCACAACCAAACATGTACTGAACAATGTGGGCACCTGAGAGAGAGAGAGAGAGAGAGAGACAGAGACAGAGAGACAGAGTACTGAGTACTTATATGAATATTCGTGTTTTAAATTTGATTCTGGATTCATGTTCTTCTATTTGTGTCCATTTTTGTTTTGTGTGTACTTATAATGTGTATTTGTATACATGTGTGTATATATATGTGTGTTTGTGTGTGTGTGTATGTTTGTGTGTGTTTTTATGTGTGTGTGTGTGTGTGTGTGTGTTTGTGTGTGTATATTTGTGTGTGTGTGTGTGTGTATGTGTGTGTATATTTGTGTGTGTGTGTGTGTGTGTGTGTGTGTGTGTGTGTGTGTGTGTGTGTGTGTGTGTGTGTGTGTGTGTGTGTGTGTGTGGTTTTAGGAATATGGTGATACTTTATAGTGATATTAAAATGCTGGATATCTCCATGAGAGGTGAGACATGAGATGTAAACTGACCTCCTGTCTGGTTGAAGCGGTTCTTCAGATTCTCAATGTTGAATTTGTTGACCTGCTGGTTCACCTGAAGGATTCTGGTCTCCCTCTCCAGGTAGTCTGGGTCATCTCTGGTGAACTGGTCCATCCAGGACTGTTTGGGTTCTACTTTCTGACTGTTGCTGTCATAGTGATAAAACTGAAGTTCATCCACCATCCCAACAACCACAAACTCTGGGAAGTTTGAGACTCCAGACGACGCCGTGTAGAACACCTTCAGAGAGTGAAGCACTGCAGACAGACAGACAGACAGACAGACAGACAGACAGACAGACAGGTTAATACTGGACATCACTGTGTGTGTGTGTGTGTGTGTGTGTGTGTGAGAGGACTGAACAAGAATATAGAAAAGGTTAATAATTGACTCCAATAATAATATAATAATTAACTTGGATTGACTCCAAACTGAAGTTAAATTTTCGGTAATTAAACAGTTTCAGGGTTTGAAAGTAGGCAGCTTACAAGCTATCATCAGACATTTTGAGTTCAACATATTTGCATTTTGTCTGGCAATAATAAAGTAATACTTTAAACCAAATGGGGGATTGAACATTTGTTAACGACGTCATCCAACGGCTAGCAGGCTAGTTTCGTTTTGCCGGTTGAGATATAAACGGACCAACTAAAACACGGTCTCCTTTAGGAAAGAGAGCTTTGAACAGCACTTGTGGAGCAGTCTTACCTGGGGACACACCGTGGAAACCCACCAACAGCAGCAGTCCTATTAGCGCCTTCATCTCCATGGAGTTAGAAGAACTTCTGGAGGACCAACAGAGGTTGAGTCGCCCTTTGCCCTTGGTAATAAACGTGGCCACTTGGAGAGCCGAGGGAAAGTGGGCGGGGGAGGAGGAAAAGGGATAAATGAAACGCACCTGCCCTCGCCCGGTAACAGCCTTGACAATCATGGATCGGCCACACGGTGTTGGAGTAGCGCTCTACTGCCTATTCTAAATAACGCGCAATATACGCAGACTCATATCTTTGAGTCTCCGTATATAGCAATACGCCAGCACCTGGTCATTTCAGAATTATTAGTTTTGTTTTATATTTTATTCAGACAATTCATTTATTTATTTTTGTTACCTTATTTGTAGAAAGTTTGGTTGTTTAAACACATTTAACCTACTTTCAGTTTAGTTGACAAGCGGACCCCAGAATCAGGGGTCAAGAAATCTGTGAAATATATGAAAAGGCAAAGTTATATTGCTTATTCATATATCACTTCTATAAGTAATATAGAAGAAGCAATATGAAAATAATAAAAAGGTACTTTACCTTAAATAATAAGGTAAAGTACCGAAAAATTTTAATCTTCTCTATTCTGATGGCCTCTCACTGTCTCTCTCCCTCCCCACTCACTTCAACTCTGTCTCTCTCCCTCCCTGTCTCCCTCCCTCCCTCTCTCTCTCCTTCCCTGTCTCCCTCCCTTCGGCCTCTGTCTCCCTCTGTGTCTCTCTCCCTCCCTATCTCCCACCCTCCCTCTCTCTCTCCTTCCCTGTCTCCCTCCCTTCGGCCTCTCTGTCTCTCTCCCTCCTTATCTCCCACCCTCCCTCTCTCTCCTTCCCTGTCTCCCTCCCTTTGGCCTCTGTCTCCCTCTGTGTCTCTCTCCCTCCCTATCTCCCACCCTCCCTCTCTCTCTCCTTCCCTGTCTCCCTCCCTTCGGCCTCTCCAAAGGGAGGGAGACACTCCACCAGACTCTCCCTCTCTAACCCCTGAATCTCCCGCCACATTACAGGTTATACGTCACTGGACGCCATTTTGTGCGTTGGCAGTTGAGTGTTATTCCACTGCTGCTGGCGGTGTCTTCTTCATCCTCCTCCACCTCGGGGTATAAAACAACACAACGATGATCTCACTTTTAGTACACTATACAACACTATACAACAATCTGACTTTTAATAGTATTAAAAGTCAGATTGTTGTATTGTGTTGTGTATTAAATTAATACACAACACAACACAATACAACAATCTGACTTTTAATACACAACAACACAATACAACAATCTGACTTTTAAGCAACTTAGTTTTAAACACGTTCACTCATCCGACGTTATCCCACAAAGGCCTTTACACACCGGGGGCGTTTTTTTCGTGCGAATTACTTCGCACGTAAATATATTTTTTCTTACTGATGTTTTTGAGTACTTTAACACAGAACGCGAATATTACGCGGCGAAAAGGCTTCATTTTTTTCGGGAGGAAGTCGATTTTTCTGAGCTTTCACACAGTAAATAAAGAAATCAACCAATCACGTTGTGCGGAACGCACGTTACGTCACGACAATGGCGGACCTGTTGATTGTGTTTGTCATCATAGACATATATACATAGACGCCTCATAGACTGACGCTGCCCGTTAGAGCTGACGTAGCAGCGCGGCCGCCATCTTGGATGGGTCCCCAGTGCATTCATTTCTATGGAGGAAGGCGTATCCCCAACTACAATAAGCATAACTCCCCGAATTTTTACCGGATTTTCACACAGTTTGGTTTGTTACAAATAGCAGAGATTTATTTATGATACAGGACGAATTTTTTTCTTTTCTTTTCTTTTTTTTTAATAATAAGAATTATTGTTCAGTCTTACTTGTGAAAGGTAATCCCACGTGATCTGGTGTCACTACTGCGCCGTAAGCTGCACAAAATACTGCATAGCTCTCCCGTTGACTCCTATGCTAGACAAGAGTGAGGACTCCCTACCAATATGGCGGCGACGCTCGGTTACGTTCCAGCACGTCATGAGGCGTCTACGGATATATGTCTATGTTTGTCATCACCTGTATTATCTGATAAAGGCGCTAGCGTCCCCAGAAGGACCTCAAACTGTCCCGACATCCTACAATATGTCCGTTCAGCTCCTATATTATTAGCCTATATACTATATTATTATATATTATATTAGTATTATTATATTATATAATAATACTAATATAATATATAATAATAATAATAATTATAATATATAATATTATTATTATTATTATAATATATGATATTAGTATTCTCGGAGTTGTCCTTCTCTACGTGTTAAACGGGACGTACCCAACATGTCCTCCTTGTGTGGAGTGAGGAGGACCAGATCCTCATCACTGGATGATGTTGAATCCATCATGTCTTCTGGAGGACGGCGCCAATCTTTCACTAACTTTTATTGAACAATTGTCGCAACTGTCGCAGATCCGCATCGCTGCCGGTATGAACAGTTTGGATGCGAAGTATTCGCAGTATTCCGCATTTTCGTGTGGTTCTTCGTCACGGCCCGGTGTGTAAAGGCCTCAACACTGAACATGATCTCCCCTCGGGCGGAAATCCTCCATAGAAGAATTAACCCATTAAATCTGCCATCTTGTTCTGCTCGGGTTTCCCGCCTTCGCAATGCGTAACGCTACGCGGTATGGCGCCCCAGTTGCCATGGTATTTACATGTATTTATATGTATTTACATTATTTACATGTATTTACCTGTATTTATATGTATTTACAGTACCAAATACCCGGATGTCGTTCTTCTGTCGCCGTGATTCTTTAAGCTTCCTATCAACAAACTCCCGCGGTTTGGTGGTTCAACTCCGGTGCGTAGTTTCAAAATGGCGCCGGAGTTTCCATGGCCGCCTAACTTTAAATAATCCGTCATATTCCTCCTGTTCTGCGGCCTCTGTGTCCACTCTCATGTCCACCTGAGCTGCTAAACATCCTTTAGGATTCACTGCTTTGCATTTTTATTCTGCTGTATTGTTTCTCACGCCGCGCCTCACACTTTGAAAACCGCTGTTATAAAACAATACAACATATATTAAGATGTTATAAGGTGAAGCGGCGGGAACCGAACCAAAATGGCCACCGGCGACATCGTGTTGCCATGGTTTCCAAGGGGCAGCGACAGACTGGAGGTTTTCGGGAGTTCATCAAATCAATCACAAGAACAGCGATCCCAGAAACAAATGATCCAAGTCACCATTTAATAGTATTTTTATTAAGAGTTGTTTTCCTGTTAATTACTACTTTGATATAAAGTTAAATATATACAAATATACAATCATTTAATCTATTTACACTTTTCTTAAGGGTTGATGGTTGCTTTCAAAATAAAAGCATGTATGAATGTTATTGTAATTTAGCAAATATATCCTCTGCAGTTAGGTGAAATCCCAAGCCTGTTATTAAGGATTATAAAAGATCAGCAATCCCCTCCCTGCTGGTTTAGAGAAGCTGAACGTGAGAAGCCTCTTCATGATTCACCTTTGACCCTAAACAGCAAGGAAGCACGAGTCAGGATTAAAACATTTATCACTAGTCAAGATATCACTGTGATGATGTACTGTTATCATATTACCCTCAATATATTACACTGAAGAAGTATTGTTAAAATATTACTATTACTGTGATGATATACTGTAAATATATTACTGTGATGAAGTACAGTTAAAATATGACTGTGATGACATACAGCAGTAATGTACTGTTCAGATATTATCACCCTCTTTGGATATCATCACCCAATGTTGTGATGTCACAAAATACTCACAATGTGTTCAGAGGTTGGACCTCAGGAGCTGGATTCGGTTCCTCACTGCTCTCAGATCTGCTGTGAGAACCTGGTAAGTAGCAGAACGTGAGGAGGAGAAGTCATGACTGAGCTCCATGTATCTAGATCAACAGAGCTGTATAGTCCAGTGAGCTCCATGTATCTAGATCAACAGAGCTGTATAGTCCAGTGAGCTCCATGTATCTAGATCAACAGAGCTGTATAGTCCAGTGAGCTCCATGTATCTAGATCAACAGAGCTGTATAGTCCAGTGAGCTCCATGTATCTAGATCAACAGAGCTGTATAGTCCAGTGAGCTCCATGTATCTAGATCAACAGAGCTGTATAGTCCAGTGAGCTCCATGTATCTAGATCAACAGAGCTGTATAGTCCAGTGAGCTCCATGTATCTAGATCAACAGAGCTGTATAGTCCAGTGAGCTCCATGTATCTAGATCAACAGAGCTGTATAGTCCAGTGAGCTCCATGTATCTAGATCAACAGAGCTGTATAGTCCAGTGAGCCTCCATGTATCTAGATCAACAGAGCTGTATAGTCCAGTGAGCTCCATGTATCTAGATCAACAGAGCTGTATAGTCCAGTGAGCTCCATGTATCTAGATCAACAGAGCTGTATAGTCCAGTGAGCTCCATGTATCTAGATCAACAGAGCTGTATAGTCCAGTGAGCTCCATGTATCTAGATCAACAGAGCTGTATAGTCCAGTGAGCTCCATGTATCTAGATCAACAGAGCTGTATAGTCCAGTGAGCTCCATGTATCTAGATCAACAGAGCTGTATAGTCCAGTGAGCTCCATGTATCTAGATCAACAGAGCTGTATAGTCCAGTGAGCTCCATGTATCTAGATCAACAGAGCTGTATAGTCCAGTGAGCTCCATGTATCTAGATCAACAGAGCTGTATAGTCCAGTGAGCTCCATGTATCTAGATCAACAGAGCTGTATAGTCCAGTGAGCTACACTCTCATTCAGAGTGTTAATCATAACAGAAGTGCAGTAAAAACACATTTCACTCACCAGCTGGTCGGCTCTTGGCTGAATCTAAGGATGAAGAGAAATGATGAGTGTTGTAACAGTGATAAATATCCTAATGTTATTCTACTTAATAGTCTTAATGCCACAACATCACTGTGGACAGGACGTTGGAGGAGGCTCATCACTCAGAGATGGAGAGGTTGCTACAAACCAGACCACTAGTGTACGACGACAGCCAATCAGATTCTAGGAAGGGACAGCAGGTGGAGGTCAGGTGTTAGTCCTCCTGAAGACTTTGATTCACTCACCGTTCCTCTTCTTGTACACAAAGACTCCAGCAGCAGCAGCAGCAGCGAGGAGGAGGACAACACACACAATGATGATGGGGGTGGTGATGTCACTCTTGACCCCTTCAGGTAAATCAAGAAAATAAAATAAGGTGTGTCATACAGTGGCGGCTGCTGGTTTTTCAAAGAGGGGAAGCTCATTTTTGGCCTACATCAAAAAAGTTGTCAATTTATTATTATTATTATATTATTTATATTATTATTATTTCGCCAAGCAAATATCAAGAAATGGGCTGCAGTTTGTCATAAGACCTCACTTGCAAAATCCGCGATGGGACTGAGCTCCTGGTTGGTCAAGCGACAATGTATTTGTCAAAATAGCTGTCAATCAAAAAGTGATTCAGCCTTTCGACTGATCCTCCAATCATCATGCGGAAGCCCAGCGTCCAGGCTAGCCTAGGCCAGCCCACTGCTCCATCCACCCCCAGAGACGCTGAGCGTCTCGGGGGCGGGACAAATGTTGGCATTTATCCAATGACCGTCGAGTTTTGAGGCAATGAAAAAAACTGTTCCATGCAGTCTCATTCAAGTGAATGGACGCTCGGCTTCTACGGTCAAATACATTGACATTACGGGAAGTTATGAGAAGTTAACAAAATCGAGTCAGTCGACTTGGATACGATTCTGATCGAACTCGTCTTCGACATGAACGTATTCTAAGGCATTAGTAGTCAATTAAATGTTAACACAACAGTACATATTTAACAATTTAATTTTTGACATTTTAGGGGAAGCTGAGCTTCCCTTGCAGTCTTAGAGAAATCGCCTCTGGTGTCATAATATATATTCACCCCTCCATCGCTCCATCACTGCACCACATGCGTGTGGACACGTGATGCTACATACATGACTAACACAACGTCACCTTAGCCCTCTTCATAGTACTCATTTACCCACAATGCAACGTGGTCCGCTGAAGTGAGCGCTTCCTGAGAGCGGTGTGTTCACCACGTAGCTTCAGGTGTGTCCAGGTAGACCAGTGGTTGTGATGAGGTCAGGTGGAGGTGGTGAGACATGTGTTCCTACCTCCATCCCCTCCAGGGCCGGTCTTTCCCCAGTTGGTCCTGACGCGGGCCGGGTCCAGTGGGGTGAGGATGTCCTCGATGCCTTTCAGCCGGACCACACACTCGTACCTCCGCCAGTCCTCCCGTGGGACCGACGCCAGGTCCAGGTCCACGCTGACCTGGAAGGTCCCGTCGGGGTTGGGGAGGACCTCCCCATGGTCCACATGCTCATAAAGCTCCTCGCCGTCTCTCCTCCAGAACACCACCACCCTGTCAGGGTAGAAGCCTGTAGCATGGCACACCACTGGGGAGGAGGGTCTCCTCTGGAGGAGAGACACCTCAGGACGCTCTGGGGGGAGGGAGGGAGGGGTCAAGGTTATGAGAGGGGGAAAGAGAGGAGAGATAAATAAAGAAAAGGGAGAGAGGGAGAAACAGGGAGAGGGGGAGGAAAGAGTGGAAGAGAGAAAGCACGATGAGAAGTAATGTGACTCTACCTGTTCTCTGCAGAGTGCTCTTCCCATAGGCCAGGAGCTTCTTCAGCTCATCAACACACTCCTTGGTGTAGTAGTTCTTCAGGTATTGTAACATAGCTCTATTCTGGTCCTGTCTCAGTTTGGTGATGAAAGCCTGTGGTGTTGGAGCGATCCATCTCAGGTTCTTCAGGTCCAACACTAGGAAGTCCTCCCCATCATAACCATGCTGTTCATATCCATCAGTAGTATCATCCTCATCATCCCACTCACAACCATACATCTCCTGAACAATGTGGGCACCTGGGGGGGGGGGGGGGGGGGGGGTTAGGATTCATGTTCTTGTATTTGTGTCCATTTTTGTTTTGTGTGTACTTTATAATGTGTATTTGTATACATGTGTGTATATGTATCTATGTGTGTGTATATACACTCACCGGCCACTTTATTAGGTACACCTTGCTAGTACCGGGTTGGACCCCCTTTTGCCTTCAGAACTGCCTTAATCCTTCGTGGCACAGATTCAACAAGGTACTGGAAACATTCCTCAGAGTTTGGTCCATATTGACATGATAGCATCACGCAGTTGCTGCAGATTTGTCGGCTGCACATCCATGATGCGAATCTCCCGTTCCACCACATCCCAAAGGTGCTCTATTGGATTGAGATCTGGTGACTGTGGAGGCCATTTGAGTACAGTGAACTCATTGTCATGTTCAAGAAACCAGTCTGAGATGATTCGCGCTTTATGACATGGCGCGTTATCCTGCTGGAAGTAGCCATCAGAAGATGGGTACACTGTGGTCATAAAGGGATGGACATGGTCAGCAACAATACTCAGGTAGTCTGTGGATTTGACACGATGCTCAATTGGTACTAATAAGCCCAAAGTGTGCCAGGAAAATATCCCCCACACCATTACACCACCACCACCAGCCTGAACCGTTGATACAAGGCAGGATGGATCCATGCTTTCATGTTGTTGACGCCAAATTCTGACCCTACCATCCGAATGTCGCAGCAGAAATCGAGACTCATCAGACCAGGCAACGTTTTTCCAATCTTCGATTGTCCAATTTTGGTGAGCCTGTGCGAATTGTAGCCTCAGTTTCCTGTTCTTAGCTGACAGGAGTGGCACCCGGTGTGGTCTTCTGCTGCTGTAGCCCATCCGCCTCAAGGTTCGACGTGTTGTGCGTTCAGAGATGCTCTTCTGCATACCTCTGTTGTAACGAGTGGTTATTTGAGTTACAGTTGCCTTTCTATCAGCTCGAACCAGTCTGGCCATTCTCCTCTGACCTCTAGCATCAACAAGGCATTTGCGCCCACAGAACTGCCGCTCACTGGATATTTTCTCTTTTTCGGACCATTCTCTGTAAACCCTAGAGATGGTTGTGCGTGAAAATCCCAGTAGATCAGCAGTCTCTGAAATACTCAGACCAGCCCGTCTGGCACCAACAACCATGCCACGTTCAAAGTCACTTAAATCACCTTTCTTCCCCATTCTGATGCTCGGTTTGAACTGCAGCAGATCGTCCTGACCATGTCTACATGCCTAAATGCATTGAGTTGCTGCCATGTGATTGGCTGATTAGAAATTTGCGTTAACGAGCAGTTGGACAGGTGTACCTAATAAAGTGGCCGGTGAGTGTATGTGTATATGTGTGTGTGTGTGTGTGTGTGTGTGTGTGTGTGTGTGTGTGTGTGTGTGTGTGTGTGTGTGTGTGTGTGTGTGTGTGTGTGTGTGTGTGTGTGTGTATATGTGTGTGTGTGTGTGTGTGTGTGTGTGTGTGTGTGTGTGTGTGTGTGTGTGTGTGTGTGTGTGTGTGTGTGTGTGTGTGTGTGTGTGTGTGTGTGTGTATACATGTGTGTGTGTGTGTGTGTGTGTGTGTGTGTGGTTTCAGGAATATGGTGATACTTTATAGTGATATTAAAATGCTGGATATCTCCATGAGAGGTGAGACATGAGATGTAAACTGACCTCCTGTCTGGTTAAAGCGGTTCTTCAGAGTCTCAATGCTGACTTTGTAGACCTGCTGGTTCCTCTGAAGGAT
The DNA here is from genome assembly GCA_030340625.1 of Merluccius polli. Lineage (NCBI taxonomy): Eukaryota > Metazoa > Chordata > Actinopteri > Gadiformes > Merlucciidae > Merluccius > Merluccius polli. Next base: position 6,398 of record JAOPHQ010001874.1, on the reverse strand, counting down.
TCTGGTGTTCTCCTCCAGGAGGTCTGGTTCATCTCTGGTGAGCTGGTCCATCCAGGACTGTTTGAGTTCTACTTTCTGACTGTTGCTGTCATAGTGATAAAACTGAAGTTCATCCACCATCCCAACAGCCACAAACTCTGGGAAGTTTGAGACTCCAGACGACCCGGTGTAGAAATACTTCAGAGAGTGAATCACTGCAGACAGACAGACAGACAGGTTAATACTGGAATCACTGTGTGTGTGTGTGTGTGTGTGTGTGTGTGTGTGTGTGTGTGTGTGTGTGTGTGTGTGTGTGTGTGTGTGTGTGTGAGGACTGAACAAGAATATAGAAAAGGTTAATAATCAGATATCTCTGAGTAATTAAAAGTGAACTAAACATATTCATCGGATTGACTCCAACTGAAGTTTAATGTTCGGTAATTAATTAAACAGTTTTAGGGTTTGAAAGTAGGCAGCTTACAAGCTATCATCAGACATTTTGAGTTCAACATATGTGCAGTTTGTCTGGCAATAATAAAGTAATACTTTAAACCAAATGGGGGATTGAACATTTGTTAACGACGTCATCCAACGGCTAGCAGGCTAGTTTCGTTTTGCCGGTTGAGATATAAACGGACCAACTAAAACACGGTCTCCTTTAGGAAAGAGAGCTTTGAACAGCACTTGTGGAGCAGTCTTACCTGGGGACACACCGTGGAAACCCACCAACAGCAGCAGTCCTATTAGCGCCTTCATCTCCATGGAGTTAGAAGAACTTCTGGAGGACCAACAGAGACGGACTCAGACGGACCCGGAAACCTGAGAGGGGCGTGGCCGGTTTGGACCAATAGGAATTCAATACGGCTGCGCGTCACTCGTTTCCAAGGAGGCGTTCACAGTCAAGCTCCCTCACACAGACGCTGTCACAGCGATTAAGTTTGGCGTTACTTTTAATTCATTGTTCTTTCTTACAATATAAAGTTCACACATATAGAAAGTTCAGCTAGTGTGTGTGTGTGTGTGTGTGTGTGTGGTCCAAACCCCATAGTGTGTGTGGAGTTCATATTTCTGATGCTCTTCCTCCACTAGCGTCCAGATATCAGATGTCTCACACAGAGCTAACTAACCAGAGCTAATATATATATTAGTATATATTAGTATTATCGGAGTTGTCCTTCTCTACGTGTTAAATGGGACGTACCCAACATGTCCTCCTTGTGTGGAGTGAGGAGGACCAGATCCTCATCACTGGATGATGTTGAATCCATCATGTCTTCTGGAGGACGGCGCCAATCTTTCACAAACTTTTATTGAACAATTGTCGCAACTGTCGCAGATCCGCATCGCTGCCGGTATGAACAGTTTGGATGCGAAATATTCGCAGGCGAGTATTCCGCATTTTCGTGTGGTTCTTCGTCACGGCCCGGTGTGTAAAGGCCTCAACACTGAACATGATCTCCCCTCGGGCGGAAATCCTCCATAGAAGAATTAACCCATTAAATCTGCCATCTTGTTCTGCTCGGGTTTCCCGCCTTCGCAATGCGTAACGCTACGCGGTGTGGTGCCCCGGTTGCCATGGTATTTACATGTATTTACATGTATTTACGTTATTTACATGTATTTATATGTATTTACATGTATTTATCTGTATTTACATGTATTTACATGTATTTATATGTATTTACATGTATTTACATGTATTTACATGTATTTACATGTATTTACATGTATTTACATGTATTTACATGTATTCATATGTATTTACAGTACCAAATACCCGGATGTCTTTCTTCTGTCGCCGTGATTCTTTAAGCTTCCTATCAACAAACTCCCGCGGTTTGGTGGTTCAACTCCGGTGCGTAGTTTCAAAATGGCGCCGGAGTTTCCATGGCCGCCTAACTTTAAATAATCAGTCATATTCCTCCTGTTCTGCGGCCTCTGTGTCCACTCTCATGTCCACCTGAGCTGCTAAACATCCTTTAGGATTCACTGCTTTGCATTTTTATTCTGCTGTATTGTTTCTCACGCCGCGCCTCACACTTTGAAAACCGCTGTTATAAAACAATACAACATATATTAAGATGTTATAAGGTGAAGCGGCGGGAACCGAACCAAAATGGCCACCGGCGACATCGTGTTGCCATGGTTTCCAAGGGGCAGCGACAGACTGGAGGTTTTCGGGAGTTCATCAAATCAATCACAAGAACAGCGATCCCAGAAACAAATGATCCAAGTCACCATTTAATAGTAGCCTATTTTTATTAAGAGTTGTTTTCCTGTTAAGTACTACTTTGATATAAAGTTAAATATATACAAATATACAATCATTTAATCTATTTACACTTTTCTTAAGGTTTGATGGTTGCTTTCAAAATAAAAGCACATATGAATGTTATTGTAATTTAGCAAATATATCCTCTGAAGTTAGGTGAAATCCCAAGCCTGTTATTAAGGATTATAAAAGATCAGCAATCCCCTCCCTGCTGGTTTAGAGAAGCTGAACGTGAGAAGCCTCTTCATGATTCACCTTTGACCCTAAACAGCAAGGAAGCACGAGTCAGGATTAAAACATTTATCACTAGTCAAGATATCACTGTGATGATGTACTGTTATAATATTACTGTCAATATATTACACTGAAGAAGTATTGTTAAAATATTACTATTACTTACTGTTAAAATATTACTGTCAATATATTACTGTGATGAAGTATTGTTAAAATATTAATATTACTGTGATGATATACTGTAAATATATTACTGTGATGAAGTACAGTTAAAATATGACTGTGATGACATACAGCAGTAATGTACTGTTCAGATATTATTACCCTCTTTGGATATCATCACCCAATGTTGTGATGTCACAAAATACTCACAATGTGTTCAGAGGTTGGACCTCAGGAGCTGGATTCGGTTCCTCACTGCTCTCAGATCTGCTGTGAGAACCTGGTAAGTAGCAGAACGTGAGGAGGAGAAGTCATGACTGAGCTCCATGTATCTAGATCAACAGAGCTGTATAGTCCAGTGAGCTCCATGTATCTAGATCAACAGAGCTGTATAGTCCAGTGAGCTCCATGTATCTAGATCAACAGAGCTGTATAGTCCAGTGAGCTCCATGTATCTAGATCAACAGAGCTGTATAGTCCAGCTGAGCTCCATGTATCTAGATCAACAGAGCTGTATAGTCCAGTGAGCTCCATGTATCTAGATCAACAGAGCTGTATAGTCCAGTGAGCTCCATGTATCTAGATCAACAGAGCTGTATAGTCCAGTGAGCTCCATGTATCTAGATCAACAGAGCTGTATAGTCCAGTGAGCTCCATGTATCTAGATCAACAGAGCTGTATAGTCCAGTGAGCTACACTCTCATCCAGTAGTGTTAATCATAACAGAAGTGCAGTAAAAACACATTTTACTCACCAGCTGGTCGGCTCTTGGCTGAATCTAAGGATCAAGAGAAATGATGAGTGTTGTAACAGTGATAAATATCCTAATGTTATTCTACTTAATAGTCTTAATGCCACAACATCACTGTGGACAGGACGTTGGAGGAGGCTCATCACTCAGAGATGGAGAGGTTGCTACAAACCAGACCACTAGTGTACGACGACAGCCAATCAGATTCTAGGAAGGGACAGCAGGTGGAGGTCAGGTGTTAGTCCTCCTGAAGACTTTGATTCACTCACCGTTCCTCTTCTTGTACACAAAGACTCCAGCAGCAGCAGCAGCAGCAGCGAGGAGGAGGACAACACACACAATGATGATGGGGGTGGTGATGTCACTCTTGACCCCTTCAGGTAAATCAAGAAAAGAAAATAAGGTGTGTCATAATATATATTCACCCCTCCATCGCTCCATCACTGCACCACATGCGTGTGGACACGTGATGTTACATACATGACTAACACAACGTCACCTTAGCCCTCTTCATAGTGCTCATTTACCCACAATGCAACGTGTTCTGCTGAAGTGAGCTCTTCCTGAGAGCGGTGTGTTCACCACGTAGCTTCAGGTGTGTCCAGGTAGACCAGTGGTTGTGATGAGGTCAGGTGGAGGTGGTGAGACATGTGTTCCTACCTCCATCCCCTCCAGGGCCGGTCTTTCCCCAGTTGGTCCTGACGCGGGCCGGGTCCAGTGGGGTGAGGATGTCCTCGATGCCCTTCACCTGGACCACACACTCGTACCTCCGCCAGTCCTCCCGTGGGACCGACGCCAGGTCCAGGTCCACGCTGACCTGGAAGGTCCCGTCGGGGTTGGGGAGGACCTCCCCATGGTCCACATGCTCATAAAGCTCCTCGCCGTCTCTCCTCCAGAACACCACCACCCTGTCAGGGTAGAAGCCTGTAGCATGGCACACCACTGGGGAGGAGGGTCTCCTCTGGAGGAGAGACACCTCAGGACGCTCTGGAGGGAGGGAGGGAGGGAGGGAGGGAGGGAGGGAGGGAGGGAGGGAGGGAGGAGAGAAAGCACGATGAGAAGTAAACAGCGCTATAGAGGGCGCTGCTTTTAAATGCCATCGACTCCACCGGGTCATGTGACTCTACCTGTTCTCTGCAGAGTGCTCTTCCCATAGGCCAGGAGCTTCTTCAGCTCATCAACACACACCTTGGTGTAGTAGTTCTTCAGGTATTGTAACAGAGCTCTATTCTGGTCCCATTTCAGTTTGGTGATGAAAGCCTGTGGTGTTGGAGCGATCCATCTCAGGTTCTTCAGGTCCAACACTATGAAGTCCTCCCCATCATAACCATACTGTTCATAACCATCAGTAGTATCATCCTCATCATCCCACTCACAACCAGACATCCTCTGAACAATGTGGGCACCTGAGAGAGAGAGAGAGAGAGAGAGAGAGAGAGAGAGAGAGAGAGAGAGAGAGAGAGAGAGAGAGAGAGTACACACTGAGTACTTATATGAATATTCGTGTTTTGAAATTTGATTCTGGATTCATGTTCTTGTATTTGTGTCCATTTTTGTTTTGTGTGTACTTATAATGTGTATTTGTATACATGTGTGTATATATATGTGTGTTTGTGTGTGTGTGTATGTTTGTGTGTGTGTGTGTGTGTGTGTGTGTGTGTTTGTGTGTGTATATTTGTGTGTGTGTGTGTGTATGTGTGTGTATATTTGTGTGTGTGTGTGTGTGTGTATGTGTATGTGTGTGTATACGTGTGTGTGTGTGTGTGTGTGTGTGTGTGTGTGTGTGTGTGTGTGTGTGTGTGTGTGTGTGTGGTTTTAGGAATATGGTGATACTTTATAGTGATATTAAAATGCTGGATATCTCCATGAGAGGTGAGACATGAGATGTAAACTGACCTCCTGTCTGGTTAAAGCGGTTCTTCAGAGTCTCAATGTCGACTTTGGCGACCTGCTGGTGACCCTGAAGGATTCTGGTGTTCCCCTCCAGGTAGTCTGGTTCATCTCTGGTGAACCGGTCCATCCAGGACTGTTTGGGTTCTGCTTTCTGACTGTTGCTGTCATAGTGATAAAACTGAAGTTCATCCACCATCCCAACAACCACAAACTCTGGGAAGTTTGAGACTCCAGACGACGCCGTGAAGAACAACTTCAGAGAGTGAAGCACTGCAGACAGACAGACAGACAGACAGACAGACAAATACTGGAATCACTGTGTGTGTGTGTGTGTGTGTGTGTGTGTGTGTGTGTGTGTGTGTGTGTGTGTGAGGACTGAACAAGAATATAGAAAAGGTTAATAATCAGATATCTCTGAGTAATTAAAAGTGAACTAAACATATTCATCGGATTGACTCCAAACTGAAGTTTAATGTTCGGTAATTAATTAAACAGTTTTAGGGTTTGAAAGTAGGCAGCTTACAAGCTATCATCAGACATTTTGAGTTCAACATATTTGCAGTTTGTCTGGCAATAATAAAGTAATATTTTAGACCAAATGGGGGATTGAACATTTGTTAACGACGTCATCCAACGGCTAGCAGGCTAGTTTCGTTTTGCCGGTTGAGATATAAACGGACCAACTAAAACACGGTCTCCTTTAGGAAAGAGAGCTTTGAACAGCACTTGTGGAGCAGTCTTACCTGGGGACACACCGTGGAAACCCACCAACAGCAGCAGTCCTATTAGCGCCTTCATCTCCATGGAGTTAGAAGAACTTCTGGAGGACCAACAGAGACGGACTCAGACGGACCCGGAAACCTGAGAGGGGCGTGGCCGGTTTGGACCAATAGGAATTCAATACGGCTGCGCGTCATTCGTTTCCAAGGAGGCGTTCACAGTCAAGCTCCCTCACACAGACGCTGTCACAGCGATTAAGTTTGGCGTTACTTTTAATTCATTGTTCTTTCTTACAATATAAAGTTCACACATATAGAAAGTTCAGCTAGTGTGTGTGTGTGTGTGTGTGTGTGTGTGTGTGTGTGGTCCAAACCCCATAGTGTGTGT